>CAJQZJ010028965.1:0-32798 GCA_907164525.1 Lophiomys imhausi | reverse complement strand
ATGCACCAAACACGGGGAGGCCTGAGACAAAAGGCAGCCAGACAGTATACCAGTCATAGCTTTTTTTTCTCTGTGTTGAAATAATCTTGAAATAAATTTGCTATATCAAAACTAGATGCATGCCAGATGCAGAATAGCAAGAAAGAGCCTCTTCCTCTGTGACTACTACCAAAAATAACCAATTAGAAATAATGCTTTATGAGGGTGTCATGCTAAACTGTATTAATTCAAGAAGTGTTCAGAGGGTTGTTTGTTTGTCTTTTCCAAGTCTATAAATGACCCTTGTGAAAAGCTAAGCTTCATCTTTATTTTATATTTTAACTTTAATTTTTATGTTATATGTATGGTGTTATTTTTGTCTATGAATCATGTGCATGTCTGCTGTCTTTGAAGGCCAGGAGAAGGTATCAGATCTCCTGAAACTGGAGTTACAGATTGTTGTGGCCCACCATGAGTACTGGGATTGAGCTCATGTCCTTTGAAAAAGAAGCCAGTACTCTTTATATTTATTTGTTTGTTTGCTTTAACTGTTTATTACTTTAATTTACATCTCCATCACATTCCCTTCCTCTACCCCTCCCGGGCCCACCCTCTCACCCTTCACCCCTCTCATCCTTCTCCCACCTATTCTACTCCTCTGGTATGGGGTGCCCTACATATCAGCCCCCTTCAGTTCAGTAACCATATAAGGGCTAAGAGCTTCTTCTTGCACTGGGGACCTACAAGGCAGCTCCACTAGGGCAGTGTCCCACTTCAAGTAACAAAGTCTATGTTCCTGTTCCTTTTAGTCTGTTGGTTGTAGGATAGTTATCCTGTACTATATGGCTAAAATCCAGTTATAAGTGAATAGTTGCCATGTGCATCTTTTTGGGTCTGGGTTACATCATTCAGGATGAGGTTTTCTAGTTCCATCCATTTGGCAGCAAATTGCATGATTTCCTTGTTTCTGATGGCTGAATAGAATTCCATCGTGTAAATGTACCACAGCTTTTTTATCCATTCATCAGTTGAGGGACATCTGGGTTGTTTCCAGTTTCTAGCTATTACAAATAAAGCTGCTGTGAACATAGTTGAGGAAATGTCCTTATGGATTGGTGAGGAATCGTTTGGATGTATACCCAGGAGTGGTATGGTTGGGTCTTGAGGTAGAGTTATTCTTAGAGAAGCCAGTACTCTTAACAACTGAGTCGTCTCTGTAGACCTAAGCTTGTTTTCATGAATAACTTTCATCTTTGTGCTATGATTCCTCATGCATGTCCCTTCGGCAGACTATTTTTATATATACTTGACATAAGCTAGATCCACCAGAAAGGACCTCAACTGAGAAAACTCCTCTGTAAGATCTAGCTGTAAGACATTTTCTTTTTTAAATTTTTTTTATAATTTATTTTTTATTTCTTCAAGTTACATCTTAATCACAATCCCCTCCCTACTCCCCCCTCCTGTCCCACCCTTCCACCCTCTTCCCCCTCAATCCCCCATCCTCTACCCTCCTTTTTTTTAAACCTTAAACTAAAAAAAAAAAAAAAAGGACATTTTCTTAAATAGTGATTGATGAGAGAGTGCTTAAATTGTGGGAGTACCATCCTTGGGCTGGTGGTCCTGAGTTCTATAAGAAAGCAGGCTGAGCAAGCCATGTGAGTAAACCAGTAAGCAACACCTTTCCATGACCTCTGCCTCAGCTCCTCCTCTAGGTTCCTGCCCTGTTTGAGTTCCTGCCTTGTCTTCCTTCGATGATGAAGTGATATGGAAGTATAAGCCAAGTAAGACCTTTCCTCCCCAACTTACTTTTCCTTTGTGGTGTTTCATTACAGCAATACTAACTCTAAGTGGGACATCCCTCTTTATAATTAAAAAAATAGCTTTACTGAGATGTTATTTTCATATCATTAAATGTACTCATTCAAAGTGTATTATTAGATTATTTTTAATATTCTCTTGGACTTGGAAAACTATCCTCATAGCCTAATTTTAGAACTTTTGTTTTATTATTCTAAGAGGAAACCTGTTAGTGATCGCTCTGCATCTAAGTAGCCAAACACCAAGCAGACATCTATTCCTTTTTTTTTCCTTCTGTCTTTGTATGTAGCCTCCTCAGAACTTTTTCAGTACTAGGTCTAATAACAGTCTGCATTACATAATGAACTTTTTGTACTCTGTCTGAATTTAATTTGTCACAATCATTTTGTGAAGACTTTTGTAGTTTCTCCAACTTTCAGATAAGCAACTGGGTGTTCAGTAGACTGGGGTAGTGTACTAAGATCATACAGTTGATTGAAGTGGTATTATAATCCTACTATGCATGCTCAAAGTTCTGTGATTTTCCAGTACATTAAAGTGAGGTATAGTAGAGGAGCTTAACTCTGAGATTAAACCAAAATAATCATCCCAACATTAGTTCTTCTGTTGCTTTCAAAAAGCAGTGACTTTATAAGACTTAACCTAAATATTACTGAACACTTTCTATAGGAACAAACCTTAAAGTCGGGATCAACATACTACACCTCAAAAGTCTTGCAGCTTACCTACGACACTCAATAGACAGTCTGTGGATCTTATATGTATTGCTGGTTCTTTTTTCTCCTTTTATATACCTTAAATACACCATGTCTGTGAAATTATATATCTGCTTTCAAGTTAGTCAAGAAAAAATAGAGGGTTTTAAGTGTTGATTTAATGGCTTATAAAATAAAATTGAAAATTTGAAATATCTTTTATATATCTATAAAAAAAGAAAAACTACTGGTTCTACATTAGTGTTAATGGAAGATTCCATCTCAAGCCTTCACCCTTAGTCCTTACCAACATCTCTTGCCATGAGGAATAAAGCATGATCCAGAGGAATGAGTAAAACTGCCTCTTTTCAACATTACTTAGTAATGCCAACATCAAAGAAACCACATCAAAATTTCATGTAGACTTCAAAGTATGAACTATTCTATTGGCATGGGATAGAACTTAGGACCCTCTTCTCATTAGTTAAGTACTCCTTTTTCAATTTAACAAAGACTTACAGGCTACTAACTGTAGGCAATTTGTGTGGAGGGGACACACAAGAAAGAAACTGCTCACTTGGAATACTATATCATGCATATAGCTGTATCTATCGCTATCTATATCCATATCCATATCTATATTCAATCTTCAGAAAACACGTTGGACTTTTTTTTCTCTGATTTTAACTACAAAAGCGCAAAATGACACAATGACATGGTTTGGATGATGATTTCAGATTTCTGGAATTTGTTTCCCTCTATCTTTTCAGTTGAAGAAGATTATCATAACTCTTACTTCCTTTAGAGGGTTGTTTATGGGACTTTCCTTATATTTAGCTATTTATCCTTTGCAAGAATGCCTGATAGATCATCCTTATGTGAAAAAGTCAGAACATTAAAGATGGATAACTGCCTAACAAATTTTAATCTTGTCTAGTTTCTATCAAATGATTCTGTATAGTACTAGAGAATACTATAAACAAGAAGCTCAGCAAACTATTTTATTTTCCTAATATTAGTTTTGGCAGTCTGATGATTGCTCTATCTGCAATTATTATGTTAGGTATTATCTTATCCTGTCAATAGTGTCAGATAATAGGAAATAAAAGAAAGAAGTTGAAATTCGAGAAAGTTCTAAATTACCTCATAAGTCTTGATTCTCTTTCATCTTCCTCTTAAACCTCTAACAGTGCAAGGAAGGTAAATAGAAGGTTGTGTTGTTATGGATTAGCACAGCTGGGTATAACTAAGAGAGCTGTTGGAAGTCAAAATGTGGTGGATTACCCACATCTGTTTCCCAAGTTTCCTGTACCTATTGACACTAATGATAATCCTCCTTCTTAACAAGATTAGCATATAACGTGTCTCCAGGGACTTCCTCAAGAGAGGTGCTGCTTTTCTGTTGATTTAGAGATCTACCTGTGGAAACCACGACCGCATCCAAACTACTCAAATTCTTTGTGGATCAGATGATATTGTTAAAAAGGACTATCTACTTCTTCCCTTTTGTTCAGACATAAATCTAAAGGAAGGTGCCACCAGAAACTGGTCAATGAGATTTTTTCTAAAGGTTGTAACACACACTTTTTAATTCCCCTTTTAATTCTTCCAATTAAAATTCTATTCGACCAAGTCATTTCAGAAAGGAATAAGACTTCAATTCTTTAGGCTTCCGGAAGTATGAGAATTTGCAGTCACTGAAGAAATCCCCTGCTTTATTCCATATCCTCCACCCTTAATTCAGATTCATAGATAAATATTAAACTCTTCCTGAAAAATCTATAAATCTTCTGGTAACTCTTTTGGCAACATTATATAGAGTGATTCTTTCCTTCTGGGGGTTGAACTAGCAGATCATAATTTATCCAAAACTATCATCATCTTTAAAAATTTTTTGTCATGTGGAATCCCATTAGGTTAAAAAAATATCTCATCATTTTATTATACAGAAGTCCAGACTTCTTGCTGATCTGGCTCTTCATCCAGTTATAAGCCATATCAAGGAAGGGACGTTTCAAGATCAACATTGTATGCATAGAATGATCCAGCTCTTCTATTACAAAACCCAGAATTCCTCAAGCAACACTAATATCCTTATTATTTTTAGTGAGAGATTATGTCAGAATATATATGGAACTAACAAGAAAATATCTATGATCAAGTGATATAAGGAATGCCCATTCAAAGCAGGCCCAAAGATGGTGCTGCTGACCCTCTCTGCATATCTGTTTTGCTCATGTCACTAATATTTGCTGTTTTTATTGAGCTCAGAATTAAAGCATTGCATGAATAAGGCTAGCTTCCACTTTAGAAGTCAGAGTTTGGTCTGATATTTTTCAACCTAAACTTATCCACCTCCCTACTTTGCAAAGCATTTCAACAGATACCCAGAAAGCATCTCACAATAAGGCCAAATATTTAGGTATGGAGATTATTCAAATGTTATATCATGGAAAGTAAATTTTATCTCTACAATAAAGTTTATAGCTCTGAGAAAGTAAGTGCTGTGCTTACTTATCGCTGTCAAGAGATTATTCTCTTCAGAAATGAATGGTTTCTTTTTGTTTTTAAAGGTGAGAGAGCCACACAAATGGCAAAGGAGACTGAATGTGTATCAAAGTCTATCCCTCACACTCCAGTAGACCTTAGACTTTTAATTAAGCTAAATTCAGACTAACAAACATAGGATATTATATATAGTGCTCACAAACTCAAAATTGTAAGTGTGGTTTTAAGACTGTTTGTGTACCTCATACCTTGGTATCATTGAGAGACCACAAACCACAAAAGTGATTGCTTACACCACCTGAACAGATGAAATTATCCTGTGAACATTACCAAATTCAATGAATAGTGACTGATGTGACAGGGAACCCTACCCTTTCCCTCCAGTCTGCCTTCCTTTGAACAAGAAAAAGAATTTCATACAAGAAAATTAGGTAAGAAAAGAAGCCTCTTGTACAGACCAAGAGTTCCTTCCTTTTCAGACAGAGTGTCATTCCTTGGCAATTGGATTCCAACATATAAAATATAAGCTTTGAGGGGATGTAAAGCTTCCACCTGAATATAAGTCTTTCCTTGAATAGAAAAGCCACTTGAAACATGCAGGTATTAAGGGACTATCCCAAAGTCATCCACCTAATAAGGAGAATCCCAGCTGATAGTTTCATTTTCCATTGTGTCTTCCAAATCCTGCTTTGAATCATTTTCCGGCATAGGCGGTACAGGAATATAAATCAAAGGTGCTTCTAAAAAATTCTTGCTCTAATACTATAAAGGAAAAATAAATGAGTGCAACATTTAGAGTTCTTTTTTCACGGAAATTTTCCTGATTGTGGAGAAATGTAGATTACCTTCAAAAACATCTGTGGCTCTAAGCAAATGTAAATGCCTAGGAAACTTTGGAGATGGTATACAGGCCTTTCTTTATAGGACAGTCATGTATGTTAAGTTGTGTAGTCATGATGATCTCTGGACTATACAAAAGCTTTCCATAACTGAAGAGAAACTCAAAATTGTGATAATGTAGTAGTCTACTGAGAATGGATTCTGTAGGGAATGTTTTGGAACCGTAAAAACAATAGAATAATCATCAGTTACAATTGATTTCCATTTTTATTTCTAATTTCACATTCCATTTTCATGATTGTATGGTTTAAGTATTTTGAAAAACACTATAGCATGTCAAACAATGTAAACCAAGAATATTAAAAAGAAAACAATAGCATGAATTTGAATAATAGATGGGCATTAAAATTCTGATATTGCTTGCTTCTGACAAATGTTTAATGAGGAGAAAATAGTACTATTAATTCATTCTCATGATAGTTTAAAAGATGAAAACAAAACAAAGCATATGAATATGAATCCTTTCCATCACAATTTTTACTCCCTTATGGTAGTTACCTCCCAAGTTTTAACTTCATTTTAGGAAGAATAAATACAAAAATTGAATTCATTCCAAATTATTCAGCCTACTGAGTGATATGTGATCATTCATAGTAAGAATTACACATTCTTTCCTAAAAACCTTGTGGGCTTCTGTGTTTTGTTTGTTTTATTTCTTGTATTTTCTTTGTTATTCGTTACCAGTTCACTTGCTTCTCACATGAATTAAGTATGCAACAATTTCTCATCATGACTCTATCTTGCTTTTATGTGGAAATGTGCAATAACCAAAAACATATGCCATTTATTAAATTCCAATTATGAACTAATTAGACTCTTTACATGGTACATCGTTTACTTCTCACAGGAAACCTGAGACACAGGTATTATTTTCCTCATTTAAGTAAGCAACCAAACTGAAGTTTACAGAAGGCAATTTGTACATTTATTGAAGAGCTGTGCCAAGATCTCATCCTTAAAATGTCAAAGTCTCAAACCAAACTCTCTGCTTTTTCTACAGTATGAAAATAATAACATCTTGAGTTTACTGTTTTATTTTCTCAAGCAAACCCCCAAATCTTTGTGATGGATGATTCATTTAATGCAACATGCCTACTGAGTTCCCTGTACTTAGCTTATTCTCTCTCTGTCCTTCAGCCAACACCTCATCCCTCTGCATACCTAAATGCTTTGGATTCTTCTAGCTGTTCCACTCTTTTGTTTTCCTGAAAATTTCTATGAGGTGGTCTTTGTGGAGATGGTCCGGTGATGACTTTTTTCAAAACTGCTTCTCTATCACAATCTTTCTTTTTACAATTCTATTACCCTGGCTTTGATTGTCTCCACTATCTTCACTATTTAGCTTTATCGTCTATACAAAGAATTGTGCCCACTGTGGAACTATAAAAGAGAAAATTCTTCTTTCTTCTTATTTCCTCCATATGAGGCTTGTTTCCCTCTTTCTACTCTCAGTGCTGTGATGGCTAGACTCTTTCATATAGCATATCTTTTTATTCTCTCTGAAGTCTATGTATGCTTTTCAGCAATATAGAATAACAAAAGGTATCCCTTAAACTTTCTCCTTTTTATGGCAACAGATGCCCATTTAATCCACATATAAATTAATGATCATCTCCAACAGGAGAGGCAAAAATGTAATCCTTTCTAGAGTTTAGTAAACCAGTTCTTTGAGGTTCTGATTTTGAACATAGGTTAAAAATTGAAACCAAAGCCCTTTGTAATTGCCCTCTAGAGATTTCTTAGTGGACTGCCAATTTTGCTGGACTCTACTTTTGCTGGGTGTTCTTGGTTCCCTCTGTTTGATTGTCTGTCTACAGAAAAAGGAGGTCTGGTTAGTTACCAGTTGCTCCCATAATGTCAATAGATTTCCACATCATTTTGAAGGAGCTGGCAAATAATAATCTGAACAGAAAAACAGAATAAAACCCAGGAGAATTTTACATAATGCATTTATTCTGCTTTTCAGCTTTTGGCAGAAAGTCAAGATCTTTCTATTCCCTTCAGACAATGACAGTTGTTTAAGTAAATTTAATATAATAGAAACAGGCTGGAGAGAATCTATAATGGCATGTGTCTTTTAAAAATGCTAGTCAAAGAGTCTAGGAACATACCCCAGTGGTAGAATGCTTTCATAGCAATATGCTGTCCCTTGGGAAGAATCTCCAACACAGCAAAATAAAATAAAAAGGACAAAATCAAAAGCAATGAAGGGATACTGATAGAATAATACAATCTTTCATCTATATTTTTAAGATAGATTTTTTTTTATTTTAAGGATGAGGATCAACATTTCTGTATAAATAATGCCAGCATTTGGTGAATGTTTCTTTATATCCAATGTTTTAACAAGTATTGTTGTTTAGAAATATAGGATATAATTCAGTGTCTTTAAAATTGCTCCATCTTAGCACTAGAAACTTTCGATCTCTGGAAGCAAAGATGTTCAGGATTAAATCTGGAATAGAAGAAGCATCCTGAGAGACAAAAAAGCAATGAGTGTAACTGTGCAAGTCGACTGATGATGGCCCCACTGTGATGTAAGAAGCTTTGGGAAAGAAGGGAAAGAGTCTTGTTGAGGAAGGGTATTAATTAAATCAAAATGTTATAGTGGGAGCCCCAGCTGTCCTGCACTTAGTTAAGAGCAGCCACTGAGAAGCAATTGGGTCACTTTGAAGATTTTGATTTGTTTTTAAAATAATACAGCTTAAGCTAGAGATTGCTACTCTTTTGAGAAACACCAGAAGATTATGGACAGAGATTGGTTGGAATCACCTACCAAGAGAAGCTGAATAGTTTTCTGGTCTCTCAAAACGAAAACTGTTCTCTATAATTTCACTTGCTTTTCTCTGTTATTTGCAGCCGTGCTTAGTGCCTAAACCAAGTTATCATGGGTGTGTTCACAACATTATTTATCTAAGTCCAGAGTCTCCTTAGGATGTTCAGTATTTGAAACTATTAAGATCTTTGGATACTATTGATCACAAGAAGTCTATTGGCTTGAATAATAGCTTGGTGGCTATTACAAAATGTAGTGCGAAAATACCTCTGGGAAATAGTATAAGTAGCTCTAATATCTCTACCTCCTTAGCTATAAAATTAAATGTGTAAATTATCTGGACATTGTCTCCATTTGTCATCAGCATATCAATCCTCTCTACCTGCTGTTATTTCATGCATAAACATGAGTTTTCATAAGAAATTTTGCCTCAATTCTATCAGAAATTATTTTTCAGATTTTTGCAGGATTATCTTTTGAAACTCATAAAGGTTAAACCTAAGTTAATCTTTAAAATGTAGAAGCTATTACACCTCAGTAGAACATTTTGGTATGAAAGAGTGAATATTTTAAATGTTAGTTTGACTCCTGGTTAAGATGGTATACTCTATACTCCCTGACTGTGTCCTAGTGAAAGAGGAGAGTAACTAAAGAGTTCACATAACCAAAACCAAATCTATTCCAAAGAGAGGAGGAGAGGAAGTACGTCTGAAATCTACCAAGGTGGTGGTAGCACGTTTGAAAACTTCCTGGAGAGAGATGGGTGATACACGTACAAGAAACCAAGCTAAATACAGCTCCAGCTGAAGTGTCGATCCTCCAAAATATAAGGCCAGTGGTCCTGATGAAAACACACTAGCAGTCATGTTCTTAGTACAAGCCCACAGCAGCCCTTAAAAGTCACAGAACAAGTTTCAGGGAATGTATGGGAAGACAGAGATTCCTCTGGCAAGAATCTGATAGAAAGAAGAATACCATTTTGAGGGCCACAGACAAAGGACTAAGAGAAGATGCTAACCATCATTCTGCCTGGCCATCCTGCTTCCAACAGGCCAGACTCAGACCAACATGATTATCATAAGAGTGGAGTCCTAAAGACAGACTGAATTGGCCTGGGTCATGCTTGGCAGCTTAACAGCACATATTAGAGAAACACTCTTGACTGCTGCACATGGGTACCTCAGAAACTTTGGACTAGAGAGTAACAGAAAGGATTGGACTTCCCTTATTTGCTAGTCCCTCATTGGTTAATTAATCTATAATACCTCTAGTTTTCAAAATAACAAATTATGTATTTCTTAGTCAGAACCCAAGTCCCATTGTTTCTGTATCTTCTCAAGAATAGAACTGAAATACAACAGAGCTGTTGGCAAATCTTTCTATATGGCCAAATTCTCTCCTAAGTAGTATTGGAGTACATAAATCAAAGTGAAGACAACTCATAAAGAAGACTCGTGTAAAATAATTAAAAAGATGATGGAGGAGGAGATCATGAAGATGAGGAATAAGAAGAAGAAAATAGAGGAGGGGAAGGAAGAAGAAGAGTGGAGGGAGTAGAAAAGAGAAAGCTAAATGAAAATCCCATGCAACAGATTGTAAAACATCAGCAAAGAAACACAAAAAAAATGTCAGAATATAGACTACTACAATACCTCTATAATGTCACAGCTTCTCAATTCCTAAAGCTAAAGATAACAAGATAGCTGGAATGACAGAGAAAGATTTCAGAGTCCTAATTTTACAACAGATCAATGACCACATAAAAGACTCAAGGAAAAAAATGAAGAAAGGACTGAGTGCTCAACAGTCACTTCTCCGCACTTATGAGTCTTTTGATTAACTACTGTTCACTCAAAAAGAAGCTTCTCTGCTGAAGGCTGAGAGCAGTGGTAGTCTGTGGATACAAAAACACATATTTAGAAAACAATTTGGCTATATGTACATTTAGCAAAACAACAGTTGTAGATTGCTCCCTAGGGCCTAGTGACTTCCAAACCATTGTGTTTGACCGAGTTTACAGTATCAGGCCTGTACACCCTCTTGTAGACTGGACCTCAAGTTCAATAAGAAAACAATTGGTTAGCTCCATCCCAAACTGTCCTGCCACTATTGTACCAATGAGGATATCTGGCAGGTCTATATCATAGCACCAAGAGTCCACAGCTAGGTAAGAAAGTAAGAACATTGGTTATTTGTCTCCCCTGAAAAACATCTTTGGGTACTATGAACTCTAACCATCAGTGAAGGAACTCCCAACCAAGTTCCTGATTGATTTCCTTGTAAATAGTCTCCAAAGTGTGTGGTGTCTTAGCAATAGTGCTTTCCTATAATTCTGGTGAGTGACCAAGAACAATGGCTGTTGTCTGTATTGTTTGGAGGAGTCAAGGCCCTTCATGACCAACAGAATGTGTTATAACTATTTTGGTGACATTATCATAGCTGTATGTATATGTTCAAACTTATCAAAATGTATTCATAGCATGTAATAAATTTAAGCAGTGGTTTGAATATCAACTGTACCTTGATAAAGCTGGGATAAAATCTAACTAACTCCTGATAAATTGAGCCAAAATTTATGGGTTGCCTAAAAATATTCATAATAGAGGGCAACAAGAGGAAGTTCACCAAATGCTTGGCTTACTTTAGCTGTTCACATTTAAGATAAGCAATCCCAATCATACAGTATATTTGGAGGCATACAGATGCTAAATGAAAACCAGAAGAGAAATCCTTTGAGATGAGGATATGAAACTGATTTTTTAGAATTTTTTAATTTTATTTTTATGTCATATGCAAAAATAACTATAATAGCAACTACTATAACTACTTCTAAGCATCGAAGAATCTCCAATGTGAGATGGTTGAATTAGTGGCAAGCCTATATCTTGGCATGTAAAAACTCCTCGCTTCAACTGCAGACAGACTGCTGTCCAAAAAGGACAAAACTTGGTAACAGGGAAGTCGACAGCCTAGCTCTGCCAAGACAGGGTAGGTTAATCCTTCACAATCCCTGCTCTACAATAAATATCTGTCAGAGAAACAGGACCAAAAGGCTGAAGACTGATGCTGGAATGTATGGAGAGAAAATGGGAACTGTCCAGGTAGTCACTGGTCTGTCCTTTCTTAGTATTGGAAGCTGCAAGCCCTGCACTTCCTATATAATCATATATATTTATCCTTCTCAGCTCTCTGAGGTGGTTGAAGAATAGACAGCTTGAGTCTCATAGCTAAATTTTTAGTTGTTTAGGAATCAAGAGGGCATTCTAGATCTAAGAAGATGGTTATAATAGTGATGCAAGTTAGTATGAAAGCTAAGTCAGTTATAGAACTTTAAACTCATGGAGATGGTTAGAAGGTAGGTTAAAGTAAGGGGCCAAATATGTGTGAACTGGACATTGGGAAGGTATACTGGGATATTTAACTCTCATAAATGTGGCATATTTAATTCTGCTGTTTTGTATAGAATTTACTGTTATAAGAGAAAGAACCATTTGTTGGATTGAAAAGGGAAGCTGTTGGGGGGGGGAAGAGGGTAGGTGGAAGGGTGGGACAGGAAGGGGGAATAGGGAAGGGTTTGTGACTGAGATGTAACTTGAAAAAAATAAAGTACTTATATATATATATATAAAAAAAACAGCTACTCTTTCTTATAATTCCACCATGGATCAGGCACTTCAAGAAGCATTTTACATGCATTATCTTGTTTAATTTTCTTTCATTTCTGTGAGGATAATATTCTCATCCACAATTTATAGATGAAGAATCTAGCTCGCTAAAAGCTTCAGCAACATGGACAAGTTATGTAGCTTATAAATAAAAGATCTTATATGGAAACACAGGTAGATATCCAAGACTTGGAAACACCAATAACCAGAGTTACAGTTTAACTCATATGAGACTGAGATCTCTACCACATTAGCTTCTGTATTATGGCAATAAATCTCCACCCATGTAAGGAATTTGGGCATGTTTCTTTCTTACAGCTTTTTTTTTAATACTTTATTTATTTTTTCTTCAAGTTACATCTCAGTCACAAACCCTTCCTTATTCCCCCTTCCTATCCCACCCTTCCACCCTCTAACCCCCAGCAGCTTCCCCTTTCAACCAACAGATGGTTCCTTCTCTTATAACAGTAAATACTCTACAAAACAACAGATATAAATATGCCACATTTATGAGAGTTAAATGGCTCAGTCTAACTTCCCAATGTCCAGTTTATACATATTTGGCCCCTGACTTTAACATTCTACTATCTAACCTTCTCCATGAGTTTAAAGGTCTATATCTGACTCAACATTCATACTAACTTGCAACACAATTTTAAAAGTATCTTCTTAGATCTATAACACCCTCTTTATTCCTAAACAACTCTAAATTTAAATATGAGACTCTAGCTGTTTATTCCTCAAACACCTCAGAGACCTGAGAGGGATAAATATATCTGCTTATATAGGAAGTGCAGGGCCTGAAGCTTCCAAAACTACGAAATGACAAACCAGTGACTGCCTGGACAGTTCCCATTTTCTCTCCATACATTCCAGCAACAGTCTTCAGATTTTGGGTCCTGTTTCTCTGACAGACATTTATTGTAGTGCAGGGATTATGAAGGACTTACCTACTCTGTCTTGGCAGAGCTAGGCTGTCGACTTCCCTGCTACCAAGTTTTGTCCTTTTTGGACAGCACTCTGTCTGCAGTTGGAGCAAGAAGTTTTTTTCATGCCAAGAGATAGGCTTGCCACTAATTCAACAATCTCACACTGGAGATTCTTCGATGCTTATCTTCTACCTGGAATAGAATAGGGGGTGCTGTCAGGAGCTGATATGTCTCGATATCAAAAAAAAAAGAAAATCTTAATTTAAGATAACATCTTTGAATGCCATATTCTGCAGATCTCTTGGGGTTTTTGAAGATGCCCTATCCATCTCTTGTATTTAGACAAGCAAATGTTGCTTGTCTCTTAACAACTTGATTACTGAGTAGTTTAGAGAATATCTGTGATAGACTGTCATAGTAGCTAACAAAGTGACATGTTTGCATGACTAGGAGTTTGTTTTACTTAACTATCCTAAACAGTTTTAGACGGTTGGTATCAAGAGGCCAGAGCTTCACATTTTAGTTTTAAGTATCTCTAGGTATGATACCATTAGGAAGCGTTACCTTCAATTTTTTATCAATATACAAAGATCTATTCAATTGTGGTTAAATATACTGTTAATTATGTATCAATATACAAAGATCAATGCCTATGTAGCCCAATACAATCTTAATATTATGTCCATATACAAGGGTCAGTAACATTGTGGCCAATTATAGTCTTAATTTTGTATCAATATACAAAGATCAATACCGATATAATCCAATACAATCTTATTTTTGCACAATAAAAAATGGTCAATACCACTTTAGCCAAATATACTACTAATTTTGTATCAATATACAAAGGTATAAGGGCATATTCAATAATCTGCCCCTTCTTCTTGGACCTTCCTGTGCTATGTCTATGTCTCATTTTTCTCAAGCCCATGCACTCCTACATAGGAGAGGAAGAAGGATACAGAAAAGGAAAACTAGGAAGTCCCTGGGTCTAACCGCCAAAACCCATTAATCAGGACCATTTATCAGCTTTTAATCTCTTCCCCTAAGTATCAGAGTTTTCAGTTATCCTTCAAATAACCAAAAAGAAGGGCAGAGAAACACCCTCCCCACCCTCTGGGTATGGGACGTCACTCTCTAAATGACTTCCTGCTGGTTTGGGTCATAGTAAACCTGTTTGGGGCCCGAACCAAAATGGAAAAATGGTTAAAAATATTAGTACAATCCTTTTATGTTCAATCCTTCTGTTCTCAGCTGTTCAGATGACCTAAGGAGTTTGTAGGCAGAAGCTGATCTTGCAGGCTTCACTGAGGTTCCGGCCGGGGCATTGTGTAGAGCTGAACGGTCCCAGGGACAATGGACTGCCGTGGTTGCAGGCCCCCGATGGAGACAGCTATTGAGTAAGTCTTCCAGGCTGAATCAACTGGGTCACTCGTCCTCCTTGGTGCCTGATTCTGCTCTCTGCTGAGGTTTCAGCTGTCTAGCCATCCCCGGGCTCCCTGAATGGACGCTTCAATTCTCCTGGAAAGATAAGAACAGAGTCCTGCCCCAATCCCAACCCTGGGACAATTACCCTCTTTTTTTAAGGGGGGGGGGCTAGGTAATACTTCTCCTGAAGCAAATTTGGCCTTCTGACAACATACAAAGCGTTATCTTTCAATCCGGGTTAAAGAAGAAATCATTCTGTCACCTTGGAGCTAAACCAGCTCCAGTGTAAATATGTTGAGATCCCAAAGGACAATCTGCCTGTATCGAGAAGGCCTTTTGTAAGTAGCCTCCAAACCTAGGTCCCTCCAAATCCCATGTGTGTGTCTCTGAACTCTAATTATTGGGATCAGAGGCCTGTGGTTGCCATCTGAAGGGATCAAAGATGTGTTCCACCACTCCTGGATAGAAGTCTTTCTCTATTTAGAGTTTGCCCAGCATCAGGCTGACCCTGAGCTCTGAGATCTGCCCGTTTCTGTCTCCAGTGTGCTGGGACCAAGGGTGTACTCTACTTGAATGATGGGACCAAGGGTGTGCACTCTCACCACCCCACTCCGTATGACTCCAGAATACATAAGACCACCAACTCTATGGTGCTCCCCCCGTCTCCACTGAAGTCAAAGGCATGGGCCAACACCACAATTCTCTTGTATTTTACCTTAGCTCCACGTCTTCTCGACACCTGTAAGTCTGCAAAACCTGGCCGAACTACTGTATCCTCTATTCCATTCACAGTGTTTCAGCCCTGCCACATGCCTTTTTTTTTTATTTTTTTTTTTTTTAGTTAATAAATTTATTTGTTTGTTGCTTCAGGTTACATCCTTATCATATTGTCCTCTTTTCCCGCTTCCCAGCCCCACCCTCCCATGCTCTACACCCTGACTCTTCCGTCTTGTTCCTCTGGGGTGGAGTGTCCCAGCCTAACAGTCTCTCACCACAGATCAGGAGTCATATGAGGGCCAAGAGCCTCTTCATTCACCGGGGGCCTACGAGGTAGTACTGCCAGTGAAAGGTGTCTCCTTGCTACTGGGGGAATACTAAAAAAAGACCAACAAACAAACAAACCCACAAAAACAAAGAATATCAACCAAAAAAGAGAGGAAAAAGAGAAGGGAAAGGGAAAAAGGAAAAAGAAAAAAAGGAGAAGGAAAAAGAAAAAGATTAAAAAAAAAAGTTTATGTCCATGTTCCTTTTGGTGTGTTGGTTGTAGTACAGATATCTTGTACAATATAGATAAAATCCTACTATAAGTGAATAGATGCCATGTGCATCCTGATGAGACTGGGTTAGCACACTCAGGATGAGCTTCTCTAGATCCATCCATTTGGTTGCAAATTGCATGATTTCATTGTTTCTGATAGCTGAGTAATATTCCATTGTATAGATGTACCACAGATTTTTAATCCATTCTTCAGTTGAGGGACATCTGAGTTTTTTCCAATTTATAGCTATTACAAATAAGGCTGTTATGAACATAGATGAGGAGACTTCCCTATGTCTCCGTGAGAGGTCCTTTGGGTGTATACTCAGAAGTGGAATGGCTAGGTCCTGAGGCAAGGTTATTCCTATATTTCTAAGATATCGCCAGACAGACCTCCAGAGTGGTTGCACAAGCCTGCACTCCCACCAGCAATGGCGTAGAGTTCCCTTTTCTCCACACCCTCGCCAGCATGTGCTATCATTTGAGCTCTTTATCTTAGCCATTCTTAGAGGTGTTAGATGGAATCTCAGGGTCGTCTTGACTTGCATTTCTCTAATGATTAAGGATGTTGAACATTTCTTCAGGTGTCTCTCAGCACTTAGGGATTCCTCCTTTGTGAATTCTCTATTTAGCTCCATCTCCCATTTTTTGATAGGATTATTTGGTTTCTTCGAATTTAGTTTCTTGAGTTCTTTGTAGATTTTAGATAATAGCCCTGTATCAGATGTGGGGTTGGTGAAGATTTTCTCCCAGTCTGTTGGTTGTCGTTTTGTTCGAATGACAGTGTCTTTTGCCTTACAAAAGCTTTTCAGTTTCATGAGGTCCCATTTATTGATTGTTGATCTCAGGTCCTGAGCTGTTGGTATTTTGTTCAGGAAGTTGTCACCTGTGCCAATGAGTTCGATGGTTTCTCCTACTTTTTCTACTAGTATATTTAGTGTGGCTGGTTTTATGTTAAGGTCTTTGATCCACTTGGATTTAAGTTTGGTACAAGGTGATAGGTATGGGTCTAATTTTATTCTTTTGCAAGTGGACATCCAGTTGGACCAGCACCATTTGTTGAAAATGCTGTCCTTCCTCCATTGTGTAGTTTTGGCTTCTTTGTCAAAGATTAGTTGGCCATAGGTGTGAGGGTCCATGTTTGGGTCTTCAATTCGATTCCATGGATCAACTGGTCTGTTTCTATACCAGTACCATGCTGTTTTTATTACTATTGCTCTGTACTACAGCTTGAAATCTGGGATGGTGATAACTCCAGATGCTTTTTTATTGTACAGGATTGATTTAGGATTCTGGGCTTTTTGTTGTTCCATATGAAGTTGAGAATAGCTTTTTCCAGGTCTATAAAGAATTGTGTTGGTATTTTGATAGGAATTGCATTGAATCTATATATTGCTTTTGGAAGGATAGCCATTTTTATTATGTTGATCTTACCTATCCATGAGCATGGGAGATCTTTCCGTCTTCACAGGCCTCTTCCAATTCTTTCTTCAGGGGCTTGGAGTTCTTGTTGTATAGGTCCTTTACTTGCTTGGTTAGAGTTACCCCCACGTATTTTATGTTGTTTGTGGCTATTGTGAAGGGGGTTGTTTCCCTTATTTCTTTCTTGGTATGCTTGTTTGTTGTATAAAGAAGGGCTTCTGATTTTTTTGAGTTATTTTTGTATCCAACCACCTGGCTGAAGTTGTTTTTCAGCTGTAAGAGTTCTTTGGTGGAGTTTTTGGGGTCGCTTATGTATACTAACATATCATCTGTGAATTAGGGATAATTTGACTTCTTCATTTCCAATTTTTATCCCTTTGATCTCCTTTAGTTGTCTTATTGCTCTAGCAAGGACTTCAAGTACTATTTTGAAGAGATATGGTGAAAGTGGACATCCTTGTCTTGTCCCTGAGTTTAGAAGAAATGCTTCAAGCTTCCCTCCATTTAATTTGATGTTGGCCACTGGCTTGCTGTGTATTGCCTTTATTATTTCTAGGTATGGTCCTTGTATGCCCATTCTCTCTAGAACTTTTAGCATGAAGGGGTGTTGGATTTTGTCAAATGCTTTTTCTGCATCTAGCGAGATTATCATGTGTTTTTTTTCTTTCATCTTTTTTTATGTGGTGAATTACATTGATAGACTTTCGTATGTTGAACCATCCCTGCATTCCTGGGATGAAGCCTACTTGATCATGGTGTATGATACTTTTGATGTGTTCTTGAATCCGGTTTGCTTGTATTTTATTAAGTATTTTTGCATCTATGTTCATGAGGGAGATTGGTCTGAAGTTCTCTTTCTTTGTTGTGTCTTTGTGTGGTTTAGGAATCAGAATGACAGTGGCCTCATAGAATGAGTTTGGCAGTGTTTTTTCTGTTTCTATGTGGTAGAAGAGTTTGAAAAGTAATGGTGTTAGTTCCTCTTTGAAGGTCCGGTAGAATTCCGTGCTAAAGCCATCTAGCCATGGGCTTTTTTGGTTGGGAGATTATTAATGAGTGTTTCTATTTCGTTAGGTGTTATTGGGCTGTTTAAGCTGTTAATCTTATTTTGATTTACTTTTGGTAGGTGGAATTTATCGAGGAAATTGTCCATTTCGCTTAGATTTTCATATTTAGTGGAATATAGATTTTTAAATTAATGCCCAAATATTTTCTGGATCTCCTCAATGTCTGTTGTTTTTTCTCCCTTTTTATTTCTGATTTTGTTGATTTGGGTTCTTTCCCTTTGCCTTTTAGTTAATTTGGCTAGGGTTTGTCTATTTTATTGATTTTCTCAAAGAACCAACTCTTGGTTTCATTGATTCTTTGTATAGTTCTTTTTGATTCTAAGTTGTTGATTTCATCCCTAAGTTTGCTGATTTCCTACCTTCTCCTCCTCTTGGGAGTGTTCGCTTCTTTTTTTTCAAATTCACATAGTTTAGCTATTAATTCGCTAACATGAGCTGTCACAATTTTCTTTCTGAAAGCTCTTAGTGCTATGAACATTCCTCGAAGCACAACTTTCAAAGTATCCCATAGGTTTCAGTATATTGTGTCTTCATTGTCATTGGATTTTAAGAAGTCTTTGATTTCCTTCTTTATTTATTCCCTGACCCAGTGGTCATCCAGTAAGGAGCTGTTCAATTTCCATGTGTGTGTAGGCTTTCTGTTGATTCTTTTGCTGTTGAAGACCAGCTTTATTCCGTGGTGGTCTGATAAGATACAAGGTGTTATTTCAATTTTCTTGTATCTATTGAGACTATCTTTGTGACCAACTATGTGGAGAATCATTTGGAGAAGGTTCCGTGGGTTGCTGAGAAAAAGGTGTATTCCTTTTTGTTTGGGTGAAACGTTCTGTAGATATCTGTTAGGTCCATTTGTTTCATGATCTCTGTTAGACTCAGTATTTCTCTGTTTGTCCTCTGTCTTGATGATCTGTCCATTGTTGTGAGTGGGGTGTTGAAGTCTCCCACTACTAATGTGTTGTGATCGACGTGCGCTTTAAGTTTCAGAAGTGTTTCTTTTATGAAAGTAGGTGCCTTTGTATTTGGGGCATAGATGTTCAGTATTGAGATTTCCTCTTGATGAATATTCCCCTTAATGAGTATATAGTGCCCTTCTTTGTCTTTTTTCATTAACTTCAGTTGGAAGTCTGTTTTGTTTGATATTAGGATGGCTACTCCAGCTTGCTTCCTGGGTCCATTTGCTTGGAAAATCTTTTCCCAGTCCTTTACTCTGAGGTAGTTTCTATCTTTGGTAGTGAGATGTGTCTCTTGTATACAGCAAAAGGAAGTGTCTTGCTTGCGGATCCACTCTGTAAACCTGTGTCTTTTTATTGGGGAGTTGAGTCCATTGATGTTGATGGTTATTAGTGACCTGGAGTTGTTATTTCCCATTAGTTTGGTATAGGTGGTGGTCCTGTGCCTCTTTTGTTTTAGTTGCTGAGGGGTTTTCTATTCCCTTTGTTTTCTTGGGTGGAGTTTTCTTCTCTGGGTTGGGATTTTCCTTCTAGGATTTTCTGTAGGGCTGGGTTTGTGGGTAGATATTGTTTAAATTTGATTTTGTCATGGAATATCTTGTTTTCTCCATTTATGTTGATAGAGAGTTTTGCTGGGTAAAGTAGTCTGGCTGGGCACCTATGATCTCTCAGGACTTGTAGGATATCTGTCCAGGCCCTTCTACCTTTTAAAGTTTCTGAGGAGAAGTCAGGTGTAAATTCTAATGGGTCTGCCATTGTATGTGACTTGACCTTTTTCTCTTACAGCTTTTAATATTCTTTCTTTGTTGTGTACATTGGGTGTTTCAATTATTATGTGGTGAGAGGAGTTTCTTTTCTGATCTAATCTGTTTGGTGTTCTGTAAGCCTCTTGGATTTTTATTGGCATCTCTTTTTTCAGGTTTGGGAAGTTTTCCTCTATGATTTTGTTGAAGATATTTCCTGGACTTGGAGTCGGGAGTCCTCTCTTTCCTCTATACCTACAATTCTTAGGTTCCGTCTTTTCATTGAGTCCTTGATTTCTTGGATGTTGTGGGTGAGAGATTTTTTAGCCTTCTCATTTTCTTTGGATGTTGTACTGATTTCTTCCATATAATCTTCCATGCCTGAGATCCTGTCTTTCATCTCTTGCATCCTATTTTTGATACTCACATCCGTAGTTCCTGTTTCATCCCTTGATTCTCCACTTCCTCTTTTAACTCTGACTGTGTTTTCTTTATTGTTTCTATTTCTATTTTCATGTCTTGTATGGTTTTGTTTGTTTTGTACATTTCCTTCTCCAGCTTGTTTGTTTTTGTCTGAAAATATTTCATTGCTTTGTCCTTTTCCTGTTCAAGCTTTGTCACCTTGGCTTGGAGTTCTTTAATGGTGTTGTTCGTTGTTTTGACTTGTAAAATTGTGTCTTCTTTGCATTCCTTCATAGATTTAAGTTCTTCTTGAAGGGACTCTATCACTTTTCATAATGTAGAATTGTCATTGTTTTCATGTGTTACTGTTGGTGTGAGGTCATCCGAATTGGATGAGCTAGGATAATTCTGCTTTGTTGGAGTCATATTTCCTTGATTTCTATTTTTTCTTGAACCTTTGGCCATTGGATATGTTTAGCTGTCTGTTCTTGTCATTTTCTGTGCTTGGATCCACAGGGGATGCTTTGGTGCAGGGGACGAGTTACTTGGCTATCTGACGTTGCTTACAGGGGGATTTCAGAGTCACTGTGATTTTAATCGCCTGAATCACTGTGAGCTGGTGCAGCCTATTCCCAGGTTCTGAGTAATGGTCCAGGATTGTTTCACTACTCCCAATTCAGACTTCTCTCTGCTGCACTCTGAGTTATCAGCCTGTAATGGTTCTGATTGTATGGACCTGTTTGCCCAGGCACAGATTCTGTGGGCTTTGTTTGTCATCACGGAGGCTGACAGGGTCTGGCTCCACACCTAATATGTGTGGATTTTCCAGAATACAGTTATGGTCCCCTGACTTCTGGTTTCTCACTAGGCTTCTCACCACAGGCCTGCCCCCTGTGCCTGGTTCCCTCCCTGTCTGCCCAGCCACGGATGCGCGGGGCCCCGGCCCCTCCCACCACCTGAGCGGGTCTCCCTCCCTAGCTTCTCAGCCGTGGTTGCACAGAGCCCTGGATCCTCCGGCCGCCTGAGTGGGCCTCCCTCCCAAGCAGCTCAGCCGTGGGTGCGCGGATCCCTGGCCCTGCCCGCCACCTGTGCCGGGCTCCCTCCCCAGTTGCCCTGCAGTGTGTGCATGGGGATTCGGCCCCATCCGCTCTGGGCTCCCTCCCCAGCTGCGCTGTCATGGGTGCACAGGGATTCGGCCCCTCCTGCCCGCCTGAGCCTGCTTCCCACCCTGATTACTTTGCCCGCCGGCTTCTCACTCACTCGGAACCTCCGTGTCTCAAGCAGCTGCGGACCACCTGCCAAGCGCCCTCTTTCTTCCTTGCTAAGACTTCCACTATCCTGCAAAGTTTCTTAAGTGGCTATAAGGTCTTCCTGAGGTGTGGGAAGCCCCAGTAGGCTAGTGGGAGTTCGCCATGTGGCCTTTGATTCTGCCTGCTGTGAGTTGGGGTCGATCTTACCAGGCGCCTCTCCAAATTGGAGTTCCCAAATCCGGGATTTAGTGGCTTCCGTGTCTGTGAGAGATGGGGGGAGAGCCTTACCCTGGGACTTTTAACAGTCCCTTGGGAACTGTGAATGTTCCAGGGGGGGGCTAGCCCCTCCGGTTTTTGCACAGTGTCCAATAACTCTGTGTTTTTGATGGCTCTTTTTTCCCCCCGCGTTCAAAATGCGTCAGTGTAGTTTGCCGCCATCTTGGCCCCTCCCCTTTCTTACAGCTTTAAAGATGCTTATGCTACAGTTATATCTGATATTCCTGAAAACTCTCTAGTGTGAATCAGGAAGAAACAGTCAACATAGATACATGTTAAATGTGAACATAGTTCATGATATTCTACTACATTTTATGGAAGGAAGACACTACACAAAGAGGTAATGTCTGTGTAGCGCAGTGCTGTGTAGTATAATTCATGGGAAAGAATATTATGGACATTAGTAAAAAAAGCCCCAAAATTACAAAATGTGTTTGAGAATAGCACTGATAAGCACACACTATGAGTCAAACATTGAAGTGTGTTGTGCTTTTTATAGTATTTAATCTTTATACAACTATTACAAGATAACAGCTATTACTGTCACATATGTACAGAAGAGGAAACTTATTCTGAGAAACAACACACATATTCTGTCAAAAGCTATTTACCAGTAAGTAATAGAGCCAGCCTAAAAGCTTTCAATTTGTGTGACCACAGACAGTTGTTCATAATGTCTGAGTAGCATAGTTAAGTATCAAGAAGTGCAAAAAAGAAGGAAATTTTTCTACCAGGCTAAAAAAGGAGAATATATATATTGGGTATGAATTTTCATTGCTATGTAAGGTTTAGTTATACTTGGGAGTACACAAACTTGATATATCAAAACAGAAACTTGCAAAATAGAAACATTAGAATATGAACATTTGCATTACAAAGGTTTATTTGCTTCACCAAGAATCATCACAGACTGCCTTCAAATAAGTGTTTCTTGCTGTATTCAGAATGTGATTAGATCTCCCCCACAAAGTAGAAAATAAATTAATGTACACACCATTTCAATAATATGACTATTTTATGCAACAGGATACAACTTTACCACATTCCATATGTAAACTTTGAAGCTTCATGCAAATACTATACCAACAAGAAAAGAGAAAACAGTTTAGTAATCTCCATGTCAAACTCCTTTATTTTATAGATGAGAAAATGGAAACTCAAGAGATGTGACAAAGCTGATGACATAACGAGTTGTGGCATACTCGTTAATGGTTTGCTGATCTCTTGGTCCCCACTTAGGTTTCTTTTAGCTTCACCACCCAATTGCTTATAAATAAAAAGCGATATAACATCAATAAGTATTAGACAAAATATTCTGCTTTGTTGTTGAGGATGATTCAAAAGACATAAAATATCCCATATTAACTTGGATCCTGCTATTACAACAATTAAAGTATCTAATTTCTCTCCTCCGATTTCTCTCATGATGTTAGTATCCCTAGGATGAATTCTATGCATATATCTAAAAGGTAAGAAAGTACTTTCTGGGCTCTGTGACAACATTCCTTTGGTAATGGGGACTCACATGCTTCCAGCGTGACATCAAATAAACACAGTTGTTTTGCATAAGTGGTTCAGAAAAGCTTTCTGTTTCAATTCATGGAGGCTGATGGATTTATTATGTAACTTATCAAAGTGATACTTATCAAAGGTTAAAGGTGAAACTATTTTCACTCCTCAATTGTCTGAAGAATAATATAAGCAATAAATAAGTCTGAAAATAATTGATAAGCTCCCAAGAAAATTTTTCATGTGGATGATCATAGATGAAGTGTAAGCATTCACTCTCATGGATTGCGGTGGGTGCAATAGCCTAGAGCCTTTGTGATTGGAATTTCTATCAAGTCAGTACAGGTCCTCGGTCTTAGAGGTGTTCGACTCATGCCATTTCTATTTCGATCTGGTTCATTAAACATATAATTTATTGGTTATTAAAAATGTCCTGCAGTATTTTTCCATTACAGAAAAATACAAGAAGTGATTTATGCAGCTTGTGTGTAAATTGATACATGTCATAAAGACAAGATTTTCGATTTATTTCCAAATAGTACTTCTTTACTATCAGAAATGGTTATAGCTTTCAAAGCCTAATCAAACGGAAAACTTCATTAAATCTGTCAGTTGTATTGGTTTGGATGCAAAAATTGCCCTTCCTAAAACTGATACTCTAGATGGTTCATTCTACTGTTTTTGACCTTAGCATATGGTCCTCTATAGACTGACACATAAAGACAGACAGAACTAGAAAAAGAAAGTGTCTTTTGCCACATGAGGTTACATATTTTCCCCAGTGGTCATTTCTAGCAGCAGCACATGCAAGATGGCAAATCAAAAGGACAAAATGAATGAAAATGAAGGACAAATGTGAGAGACTATTTGATGAAAAGAATCTCTTTGCTATTTTATCTATTGATCATAAACAGAAATCCCAGTCCAGAGGTTATAGTTCCAGATCATCAAACCTCATCTTCACTTATAGTGGCTTCCCGAAGCATACCTCCCCAAACACTCATGCTTGCCTTTTCTAAATAGAACATTTCACACTATAAAAGAGAGCTGGAAAAGGTCAACCAGACATGAAAATCCCTTGCAGTGCTAATGACTTTTCCAATCATATTTCTCCTTTGAATACATATAGCTTCATTCTTTCTGGAATGTCCTTTGTTTGTGTCCAGCTTCTCCCTTGACTACAATGCTGGAGCTATGCATACCTTGATTTGAAGAAAAATAAGGGGCTTAGCATTCCAGAGACATGATAGCAATAAATATGAATTTGTTGTATTCTTAAGCATTTTATTGTTAAATTTTCCACATATTTAGAGCTTTTCTACTCCAGTTAATATTTTACATGGGGATTTTAGCACCATTTAGACTACAGCAATATTCTGAGGAGCTGCAATTTCTGCTACTTCGCCTTCTATATCCATAAACTCATTCACCCTACCCATCCTAATGGGGTTGGATTAATGAAGCTTTCAAAAGTGCAGCATTTGGTGAAAATTAGAGAAGTACCTGAAGGACTGGTTATTTGCAAATTCACTAGCAAATGAGGTTTTGATTTTGGCCGCTGACTAGCATGTATGTAATATCCTGCTGTATTGTCTCCATGATGCACCACCTTCAACTCTCTATCATCCATGCTAATGAAAAGGAGCGATAAAACGGATAATGTAAAGCAGCAGGTGACTTCCCCATTCCCTCATTAACCTAGGGAGTGGAGAGAAAGGGATCCCCTCATTAACATGGGATGTAGAGAGAAAGGAATGTAAGAGTTGCTGTGAAAGAGGGGTAGAATACAAACCTTTTTTCTTAAAGGTTGCCATAAGAAAAAAATCAAATACAAAAGAGTTGTCTTTGAAAACTGCCTACCTTGCCTGTTACCTGCTTCCCCCATGAACTAGTATCCCTGCTAATCTCTTAGCTTCCCAGCATGCCTAGATAGCTATTTCTCCTGCTCTCTCCAAAGAGCCTTGTGCTCTGCATGCTTCCCTGCTCTAATACCCATCCCATCCCAACCTGCTTTGCGTTGCATTTCATTTCATCACTGTTCAATGGCTCCCAAGGTGATATAGCACACATGCTGCCATTCTTCCCCCATTGTGCCCAATGGCAGATCACATTAATCAAATATACCACTTTTTTGCTGATCCTAGAGTTAGCTTCAAAGATATTACCAACAGTCCAGGTAGTCATTACTTCTTCAATGAAGAAAAAAAAAAGCAGGGGTCGGGAGGATGCAATAAAAGTTATACAATATGGATAGAAAGGTACTTCCACTGTTTGACAAGAATATCACAAGTATTTTTAAGGAAGCCCTGGACATATTTCCCAAAAATTCTAGAAGAAAAGCAGATGGAATTTGACTGTCACTGCAGTCATGTAGTTAACAAGAGAAAAGTGAAAACAAGTTTTCTTTTAATTGATGTAGAAAGTAACATCGTTGACAGTTTTTTGCACTGCTGTGTTAAAATGAGCATGTTTGAAACGTTAAGTAGCTGGAAAACTTTATATTTAAAAATTAATCAGTTCACCCACACTGCCACAAGAATATGTAAACAATAAAAATAGAGAAATAGACATATAGGAAATACATTGCATGATTTAATAAATCTCAAAATGCTAGAAATCGCTATAAATATAAAGATACTAAACTCTCCACCTGAAAGATAAAGATTGTTTACATGATAGCCAGCAAGATAACTCAGCAGGTAAGGGAGTTTGCAGCCAAGCTAAAGAACTTGGATTTGATCCATGGGACCCTCATGGTAGAAGGAGAGAATCAATTCCGACAAGTTGCCAACTAACTTCAACACATACAGCATAGAACACACAAATCGACATGTACAGCATACACACATACACACACAAATAAATAACTTTAAAACAAGATTGTACACACGAACCTTTACAAACTCTGATTATGCCCATTATCTCACATGTACAAAGTAGTTAAAATTAACCAAAAAAACATTAGGTAGTCTAACAGTGCTTCAAAAAAAGGGGGATATAAGTACCTTAGTACAGAACAAGATAAACTCTAATGTAAAAAGAAATATAACCTGTTAAAAACACACATTTTTAAGCATAATAACAAAGGTCCAAGTTTGCAGACAGATAAAACAATTCTAATCCTCTCTTTGTTGATCAATAATTCTCCTAAAAATTAAGATGTCAGAAGTCTATAATCATATCAATCTGGACATGCCTGATCCTCTATGATGGAGAAGGAAAGCAGGGTTAGATGTTATTATGGAAAAAACAAAGAGAAAGTTAAATAATATATTGTAAATGTAACTTTTTAAAATATTTAATTATTACTTCAGGTTACATCTCCATCTCAGGGTCCTCTTTCCATACCTCCCAGTCCTGCCCTCCCACCCTCTACCCCCTATCCCTTCCATCCCACTCCTCTGGGGTGGAGTGTCCCTACATAACAGTCCCCTGCCCCAGTTCAGCAGTCATATGAGGGCCAAGAGCCTCCTCATACACTGGAGACCTACAAGGCAGCACCACTAGGGCAAACTGTCTCATTGACAGGAAACAAAGTCTATGTTCCTGTTCCCTTTGGTGCATTGGTTTTAGTATAGTTATCCTGTACTATATGGATAAAATCTGATTACAAGTGAATAGATGCCATGTGTATCATTCTGAGTCTGGGTTAACTCACTCAAAATGAGCTTCTCTAGTTCCATCCATTTGGCTGCAAATTGCAGGATTTCATTGTTTCTGATGGCTGAGTAGTATTCCATTGTGTAGATGTACCACAGTTTTTAATCCATTCCTCATTTGAGGGACATCTGGGTTGTTTCCAGTTTCTAGCTATTATAAATAAGGCTGCTATGAATATAGATGAGGAAACTTCCTTGTGATTTGATGAGGAATCATTTGGATGTATACCCAGATGTGGTATGCCTGGGTCTTGGGGAAATATATAAAGATTGCAATTGAAAAATAGGGAGATGTTTGCTCCAGTGATCACAGTTACAATAAATACTGTGATGGCTTTTTCAAGTAAAGTTTCTATCCCCTCAACTCCTTGACTTGATCTCAAGAGATCTGAAATGGATTTTCTTATTTTTTAAAATGTATCCTTATTTTGATTTGCTGTTTCAGAGGCTCCTGCATCACTTCTTACTCTAGGCTCAATGGTCAGAGTCTCCCCAATCTCTATGGGCTTCCACAGAGAACTGAAGAACTGATGCTTCCTCTGGAGAAAATCCCAGGTGAATTTCTCCTCTATGATGCTCTGTCAGATATCTCTTCTAATCTGCAATGTTTCTGTCAGATGTCCTCTTTTTTTCTGCAATGTTGGTGGGCTTTCTCTTTCTCCAATCACATTGGATTTTTCTTCCAACCACATTGGGTACCAGATGCAAATATATCTTTTTTTTTTTTTTTTTTTTTTTTTTTTTTTTTGGCCAAAGATAGACAGCTCATTGAACCTACAGTGCCATCTCTTAGTGAAATTGAGGAAAGGCCACCACCCTACTGGCTTTCCCAGTTATCTTGGAACAAATGTCAGAAAATGAAAAACTAGTCTGGAATCTTGTTAAAATACAAGATCTTAAGCATTTTAAAGAATCAATAATAATTTATGGAATACATTCACATTTTAAACACAGAAACAATCAAGCCATATTACATAAGATTTCAATATACATTATTGGTTAAAATATGTATCTATTGTCTGATATTGAAGGGATATTATCTGAGCTCCCCATTGTTGTAGTAGATCTCTTCCCCATAGGATCTATCCAAAACAGAATTATCCCAAAGATTGGAAATATTTAGCAAGAGTTGTACTGGAAGTTTATTCTCAATTACAATGGCTGATATGGTAGCAAGAAGAAGGTGCAATTATGGAAAATTGTAATCAGTCTAAAGATGTTAATATCTTGAAAGATCAATTATCAGATGAAGATCAACTTGCTGATTTAAGACAGCAGATGCAATTTGATGACTCTATTATTATACAATGTACTTTAGTAATTTAAGAGTCTAGGATAAGGTGGAGGAATGAGGAAAAATGTCTATTTCATTTACAAATATTATGCAAAGCTCAAGAGATACTTTTACTGACTTCTTACACAGATTACTGTCCACTATAAACAGGGCAATATCTGATCCACATGCAAAACAGGTATTAATTGAAACTTTAGCTTTTGCAAATGCAAATGCAGAGTATAAAATAGTTCTTAGAAATTTAAAAACTTGATCAGCATCCATGGATGAATGCATTAGAACTACTTCTGATGTTGACCCTAATGACTACGTAATTGGACAAGCTATGGCCAATAATCCTAGATATCAAAATGTCAATTGTTTTGGCTGTGGGAGATTAGGTCATTTGAAAAGGGATTGTAAACAGGGTATTCCTAGAGACTTCTCTAGAAAACCTCAGCCTTCTGGGATTTGTATAATGTATGGTAAGGGTAGGCATTGGAACAATGAATGCAGATCAATAAAATATAAGCAAGGTAATCAATCCCTTACCAACAGGAAACTCCCTAAAGGGGTTCATTCATACTCCAGCAACAATGTGAGCCAATTATTTACTATCAGTGATACACAGAGCAACTAGAGAAAAACTAAACTAGGTATTGGAGATCTAATGCATGATACAGAAGTAAGCACTGCCCTAGACTTAGCAACAAGTAAAAATCTCACACTATCACCAAACATTCCCTGCTATAAAATACCCACTGAAACCTCTACCTCCAAGGACAGTAGGAATGGTTTTAGTAAGAAGTCGCCTAACATCTCAAGGATTCATTGCACATGCAGGAATTATAGATGAAGCCTTCAAGAGAGATATTTCTCAATCTTACATATAGCTTACATAAAGAAAAATATGCAGTTTAAAACATGAGACAGGATTTTTCAGTTTTCACTGCTTCTATATGTCAAAGGCAAAGTATCTCCAATTAAAACAACAGGAAGATTTGGAAGTACTAGAAGACAGTTTTTTGTTTTGTTTTGAATTTTTGGTGAACTGTTACCAATGTCCAGAGACCAAATAAAAATTAAAACTAAATGGTATTGAAAATGAAGATATAGTGGACACAGGACTGATGTAATTATAATCTCACAAGAATTTTGGAATCTACATTGGTCCCTTCAGAATGTATCTCCAAAGTTTGTAGGAATTGTAACATTAGTCTAAGTGAAACAAAGTATAAGACAAATTAAATGCATGGGGCCAGAAGGGCAAATAGAAAGATTAAAGCCTTATGTGGGTGATGTAGCCATAATCTTATGGGAAGAGATCTACTACAATTGGAAGCTCAGATTAATATTTCTTCAATCTCAGACAATGGATACATATTTTGACTGATACTGTATATTGACATCTTATGTAATATGGCTTGATTGTTTCTGTGTTTAAAAGACTATATTTTCAGGGATCACTTCTATAGTTCATTTCTGTGTTTAAATGGGTAAGATGTCCAGCTCTCTGGCATGGAGCCTAGCATGGAATGCGAGTGCCTACGTGTTGAGATCATCTGTGGATTCATTAAGATCTAATTGTACTTTGGTAAATAGAAAGGTGGAATAAAAGTACCTATAAGACACAGGATTGACAAAACAAAACAAAACAAAACAAAGCAAAACAAAAAACTACTGAACTAGGTCAACGTGTATACGTTAAACATGTTTTAACATCAGAATGGAAAGCTGGGAATGTGTTACACTGAGGACAAATTTTTCTCTATATTTCATTAGGTGATGAAAGACTATGGGTTCCATTAAAAATGATAAAGTTCCAATCTAAGTAAAAGAAGCTTTCACATATAAGGCATGACTGAAGGAGGACAAGATACAGAAAGACAGTTACACAGATGATGTAGAAATCTGATCTACCCTGCATGGAGACAGATCAATAAACCAGCTGAAAGGACAGATCTTTCATCAGACTTGCAGACTGAAAACCTTGGTGATGAAATGAACATTTGCTGAGAGACTGATGATCAGGACTGAGATTATGGAATGAGGATCATGGCACCAACAGATATTCATAAGGACTTTTGGACTGTTAAGTTTATGGGATTGATAACTGTTTCTGTTGTAATAATTTAACTGTGTGTGATTTTTATCTTAAAAAGAAAGGGGGAAGATGTAGAGGAATTTAAATCCAACAAATGACTGCTCTGGCAAGAGATCACATCCAAAAATATTCTAGGTCTGTGTGCTGACTGGATTGACACACCTTTAATCCCTCTGGCTGGAATATAGACACACCTTTAATCCTAAAATTAGTTTGTAGAAGGAAGCACTTATGTTTGAAAGTGATGTCTAATTGAGGGGCAGACAAGTGACAAATCAGAGAAAGATTTGACAGAATGGGATATGCCCAACACTCAAGAGAATGGAGAGGAAAGGCTAACTACTTAAGGGAACAACACAGAGAATGAGAGAGAGAGGAGGCAATATTATCTGGAGAGATTTACAGAGACAGGTTAAAGAGAGAACAAGCTAGATCCAGTTGAAGACAGAATGAGCAAGAGGATGATGATCCAGAAGATTAGAACAGATTACTGGAGTTAGTTTGAGCCCAAGCAGAGCAGTTCAATCAGAAGCTGAGAGAGCCAGTTTGAATCAGTCAGCTTGGAGAGGAATTTGAGCCAGAACAGCTGAGTTGAACGAGCCAGCCAGAGTTCAGAAAGAGGTAGAAAGTGTGAGCTTATTGAGCAGTAAGTCTCAGAGGGTGAACGCATTTTAGGCCTAGATTAGATTGTATGGAGGTAAGAAACTTCCAGAACTAGGCTGAGAAAATTTAACAGTAAGCCCTTGAGACAGTTACATCAGGTGAATAAAAGATACTTTTACAATATATCATCTTCATGAAAGATTATTAACATCGTTCTTTTAGTAATTGACATTTTAATTATAATAAAAATAAATAGAATATAGAATAATTAAATCACACAATTAACAAGTTTGATCAAATGAATAAAATACTGCATTATATCTAAAATGTATGCAATAATTATATTTTGCAAACATATCAGGCACATTTAAGTCAGCTGAATACAAAGTGTAATGAAACTTTTAACTAAGTCAGATAATTAAGTTCCAATAACATACATTTCCATACAAAATTACAAGCTAGCAGAAACCAAACAAAATTCCCAAAATCTAAAGGTAAAAAACACTTTAAAGAAAAATGAGAAAACACTCAGAACTGAATAGTTACAAAGCTTTATGCATTTAAATTTCTGGACTCAAAGTTGTATTTTGAAGGAATTTAAATTGGAATATTTCAAAATTAGAGAGTTTGAAAGAAATGATTTCACCATTGATATCAGGAATATAAAAACAAATAATGGAATAAATGAAAGGAAAATATTATTCAAAAATAAAGAATAATATTAAATTATGTCAAAATCAGAGGAACAACAAAAATATAAAACAAATTTTAAGTTTCAAACTTCTAACTGAATTATCAGGAAATGTATATCCTGATTACATTTTCCATCCCTCTACTCTTCCCAGCTCCTTGCGATCATCTCACCTCCTGTTTGGGCCCTTTCTGTCTTTCATTAGAAAACAAACAGGCTGGGCTGGAGACATGGCTAAGCAGTTAAAGGCTAGACTCACAGCCAAAAATATAAGAAAACAAATAGGCTTCTAAGAAACAGTAATAAAATAAAATAGAACAAAATAAAATAAAACAAAAACTAACATGTCAGAATAGGGCAAAACAAACCAACAAAAGGAAAAGAGCACATAAGAAAGCACAAGAAACAGAGACCCATTCATTTGTACCCTCAGGAATTCCAGGAAAAACGCTATACTGGAAACCATAATACGCTCTTTCTGCCTCCTTTTTCTGTGGGGTTCTCTGAGCCCTGATTTGATGGAAGCATCTCATTTAGTGCTGAATGCCCTAAAGTCTTTCACTATTTACAAAATGTCTTACTGTGGGTGTACATATTTGTTCCTGTCTGCTATAGGAAAAATCTTCTCTGGTAATAGCTGAGCAAGGCATTGATATATAACAATAGCATTAGAAGTCATTTTATTTTTACTTTGTTTGCTTGTTTGTTTGTTTTTGTTTAGAAAAGTAATATTTGGTTTTACTCTAGGACCCTGGGCTATTAGTGTGTTTCTTGGTCACTCAAAAAGTGGCAAGTATAGGTTTCATCTTGTGGAGTGGGCCTTAAGTTAAATCAGATAGTGGGTGGTTACTCCCACAAACTTTGTGCCACCATTTCTCCAACATATCTTGCAG
>CAJQZJ010028964.1:0-12033 GCA_907164525.1 Lophiomys imhausi | reverse complement strand
TCAGGGTAAGTTGGTTATTGCAGTCTCACCTTAAATAAGGCTTCATGCTTTCTTCTCTGTGGGAGACCCCAGATGTCTGCAGGCCAACTTACTTCTTTTGAATCAGGAACTCAGCTGCTCTGCCTCAGTCCTTAAAGCCAGGCACAGTTTCCCCTAGGCCACTGATCGGACAGATCAAACCCCTCCAGGCAAAAGCTGAGCCACAGGGTCCAGTCCTTGGCCTTTTGGTGTCTTGCTCAGGCTTTCTTTGCTCACCAGCTTCTTTCTGCTTCAGGGAGAGATCTGGCCATCAATGGCCAGCCCTTTTTTCAGCAGGACTCTTGGAGCTCTCTAGCATCAGGGGCCTCTTCTCTTCTGGGCTCCACACATGGTCCTCAGATAGGAGGAACTCTGTTTCAGCTTAATTTGGGCTGCGCCCACTTAGCAGCTGAAAACAATGTCAGGCCAGATACTTTGTTTCTTCAAGTCCATTAAGTCTTTCCTGTTTTCCTGACTTCAACCTTGTTTTTCAGTCTATTAAGTCTCCTGTTTGTTTCCTGTTTTTAGTCCACATGCTGATAATGCTCTTCATGCTCCGAATTAAGAGACAGTATCAGAAACCCCTATATATTTTCTAAATCTAATTTATCTAACCGCCTACATATAATCACCCTTTTGCATTCTGAATTAGCATTTTCAAAAGCCAAAGTTTCAGCTAGTGCTTTTCTGACTTCTGGATTTGATACTTTTCTGTCTACAGCTGAAGTCAATCTGTGCAAAAATTCAGTGGAGGCTTCTCTTGGGCCTTGTATAGCTTTTGTAAATGACTCAGACCTCTTTCCTGATTCTTCAACCTTATCCCAAGGATTTAAAGCTGCTAAATGACATACTCCCAAGGTATCATCATTAAAATCAAGCTTCTTTTGTAAATCAGTATATTCACCTTCACCTAGCAACTTATCCTGAGAAATATCATTACCTTTGTCCTTATTTTGTCATTGTATAAGCCTTAGCTTCTCTTTCCACCATGTTCGCCATTGTAACAGATAACTAGGTTCCATTATTGCTGTTGCCGAATCTTTCCAGTCTTGAGGGATTTATCTGTTCTGAGTTTCTCATGAATTTAGAATCTGTTTCACAAAGCATGAATGCATACCATAGGAGATAATCACTTCCTTAAATCTCCTCAAATCGAATATGTCTACAGGAGTCCATGTAATTTCTCCATAACCTTTTAGGTACTTATGGTCTCCTGGTAGTTCTTTTATTGTAACTGGATAAATCAAGGTTGGCTATCCAACAATCTTGGACCATCCCTCAGACTCATCATGCAGATGCGTTGTAGGCTCTTGTCTAATATCTTCTGTCTATGTCTGAGAATTTTCCTTATTTTTTTAAAATAATTTATTTTTTATTTCTTCAAGTTATATATCAATCACAATCCCCTCCCTACTCCCCCCTCCAGTCCCACCCTTCCACCCTCCTCCCCTCAACCCCCATCCTCTTCCCTTTTTTTAAGTTTAAAGTATTTCTTTTTCCCCCCAACAGATCTCCCTTTCAATCCAACAAATGGTTCTTTCTCTTATAACTATAAATACAATACAAAACAACAGAAATAAATAGGCCACAATGATGAGAATTATATGGCTTAGCATACATTCCCAATGTCCAGTCCATATGTATTTGGCACCTGACTTTAACATTCTACTATCTAACCATCTCCATGAGTTTAAAGTTCTATATCTAACTCAGCTTTCATACTAACTTGCATCACAATTTTAAAAACATCTTCTTAGATCCAGAACACCCTCTTGATTCCTAAACAACTCAAAATTTAACTATGAGACTCTTAACTATCTATTCTTCAACCACCTCAGAGACCTGAGAGGGATAAATATATCTGATTATATAGGAAGTGCAGGGCCTGCAGCTTCCAAAACTAAGAAATGACATACCAGTGGCTGCCTGGACAGTTCCCATTTTCTCTCCATACATTACAGCATCGATCTTCAGTCATTTGGCCCCATTTCTCTGACAGACATTGATTGTAGAGCAGGAATTATGAAGGACTTGCCTACCCTGTCTTGGCAGAGCTAGGCTGTCGACTTACCTGCTTCCAAGTTTTATCCTTTTTGGACAGCAGTCTGTCTACAGTTGAAGCAAGGGGTTTTTCTTGCCAAGAGAAAGGCTTACCACCAATTCAATCATCTCCCACTGGAGATTCTTTGATGCTTATCTTCTACTTGGAGTAGAATAGGGGGTGCTGTCAGGAGCTGACATGTCTCGATATCAAAAAATCTTAAGAAAACATCTTTGAATGTCATAGAGAATTTTCCTTATTCTCATTACAGGTCTTTCTAAGGTTTGCCTAAATTCCTCTGTCTGTGTCTGAGTATTTTTCTTGTTTTTGTTAATAAGTCTCTCAATTTTCCTTCTAAGGCTTGTATCTTTTCAATTCATTTTTCATATTTTTCTTTTTCATGTATCTCTAAAGGTTTTTTTTTCCTTTGAGTGGGTACAGAAAACCATTATGAGTATTGAGAACAAAGTATAAAATACCAAAATTATAATAAGAATCAGAATTAATATGCCAACTTCAACTAAGCCAGTTAACCTTTCATTTTCTGCTTGTTTTCAAGCCATCTAGTGTAGCACTATACAGGGTCCTGAAACCTTCTAAAGTAGTACTTCCCACCTTTAACTTTCTCCTTGAGGATTTCCCAGATGAATTAACAAATCTGATGGCTTCTCAGTTTTTTTGCAGCTGGAGTGATTTCTCTGCCCATGGGGTCTTGCCACAAGTTTGAGAGCCAAATGTTGTATTAGGCCTTCAAGACTTAAGTCTCCAGGTGAAAAGAGCTGAAACCCAAGGCAGCCCTTATTCCCATAAAATAAATACACCAAGACCTTTTAATGTTTAACACTTAAGCCTTAGCTGGGCAGATTCTCACCTAGCTCCTATAAGTTAACTCATCTAGACCTAAGCAGCCATGTGGCTTGCTGTACCCATTTGTCCCCTTTCATGTTTCCTGGTGAAGAGAGCTTCCTCTGTCTCTTCCCAGGGTTCCTTTCCTCCTCTCAAGAAGTACTGCCTTCTTATTCTCTCTCTGCCCAGTTAATTGACCATCAGCAACTTTTATTATCCAATCAGAGAATGTCTCAGATAGGGCAGTAAACATATCTCAGAACATTGAAATCGGGATCTGAAAACCATGCATAAGACCTTTCTCCAACACCTTCTGAAGCTTCTTAACATGGACAGCTACATCCCACATCAGCCTCAATGCCACTGGTTTCCATGCTACTACTAGGATAGTCCATTAAGCCCACTTAAAGCATTCAGCTGATTTCCTAGTTCAAAGTTCCAGGAGTCTTCCATGTTCCTCCAGTAAACAGCATGGTCAAACCTGTCACAGCAATAGCCATCCTACTTCCTGCTACTAACTTCTATCTTAGTTAATTTTCTATTTTTGTGATGAAACACCATGATCAAGGCAATTTACAAAAGGAAACATTTAACTGGAGGCTTATTGTTTTAGAGGAGTCATGATCATCGTGGTGAGAAACAGACATGCATGGCACTGGAGTAGTAGCTGAGAGCTTTACCTCTTGATCCACACCCAGCAGGCAAAGAGACAGCATGGACTTTTGAAATCCATGTAACACACCTACAGTGATACACCTCCTCCAACAAGGCCACACCTCCTCATCCTTCAAATGCTCAAACAGTTCCACTCCCTGGTGAACCAAGCATTCTAATAAATGAGCCTGTGGGGGCCATTTTTTACTCAAACCACCACAGACTCCTTTTTGAAATTATCTACAAATGTTATTTCTGCCTGCAAAGTGGAAGCTTTTAATCACAAGAATCACAGTCTTTACATTTACAATTTAAAGCATCTACTAAATTGTCTTGACCCTTATATTTTTATCCAATTTTGGCATCTTTATTTTTAAAAATATAACTGGAATACATTTGGAAGTAATTAATTCACCAAGTATCTGTGAGTAATAAAATTCCTAAAGCATAGCATGTTATTCTCACTTGAATACTAATTTGGCTTTGTTTGAGCCTAGATCCCTTTGTTGGGGGACACATGAGAATTCTGGTTTGTTTCCTTGCTTGCTTGACTGTTTGCTTGCTTGCTTGCTTGCTTGTTGGCTTGCTTGCTTGCTTGTTGGCTTGCTTGCTTGCTTGCTTAATTATGTCTGCGCAGGTTCATCTGGTTGTTATGTCTGTGTGGTACAGGTAGACATGCATGTGTATGCCTGTGCATGTGGAGGCCAGATGTCAACAGGATGTTGTTCCTTAGGCTCCATTCCTCAGCTACCATCTATTTGGATTGTTTTGGTTTTTGATACTGGGTCTTTCACCGGCCTATGAGTCATTAATATGCATATGCGGTGGGAAACCCAGTGATCACTTTCCTCTGCCTCTCTGGAATTACAAGTAGAGCACCTGTCTACCTTGGGTTTACAAGTGGCTTGGCCACCACCTCTGGCTTTTTTTGCAAGAATTCTAGGGAACAAATTCACACCCTCATGCTTCTGCAGCATGCCCTTTACAAACTGAGCCATCCTCTCAGCACTCAAGAATTCCACTACCTAATTTGAAGTATTTGTTGAAAGACACCAAGCATGAGAAGGAAATTATCTAACTTACAAATTAAAAGGTTCAATCTATCTGCTGATTTGAGAATAAGTTTTAGATGTCTGAGGGTAGGGGCAGAAAGACTAGTTAGAGGCTATTGCAGTGATCCTAAGAAGAAATGAGAGTGAGTTGAATGGGACAATGAAACAAAAGGAGGATTGACAGTGGATTTTGAAGTCACTATCAATACAATCTTACTTAAATCCTTTTAAATAATTTTAATTTGTTAACAGATTGGAAGAAGAAAAAAAGTAAGTAAGAAAATAACAATCATTTCACGGTGTTTACTTATGCAACTGGTAGTATAGAGTAGCCATCAGGTAAAATGCTAGTTTTGATGTGGTAACCTAGGTAGAATATAAGGTATTTGCTTGTAGACACATAGCTAGAGATGCCTGGTACCTGCTAAATAAAAGTGTCAAATATTATAATTTGTAATCTACAGTTGTTATTGTATACCTTTAGAAAGAATCAAAGGTCCACAAGGTGGTCCAGCAGGTAAAGGCAGTTGCCATCAAATCTGATGACCTAAGTATGATCCCCCAGGACCCATGTGATAGAAGGAAAGAACAAATTCCTACCAGTTGTCTCTGACCCCTACATGTATACTATAACAGAAACATGAATCCCCCTACACACACACACACACACACACACACACACGCACATGCACATACATATGCATGCATAGAAGAAAAACAAACAATAATTAAAATTATGATGCATCCTGAATGTACCCTTCATCTAGATTTATTTTTTCATATATTAAAACTTACTTATTTCTTTTTTAAAACAAAAAAACCTAGTATTTATTGTCATGCTAAAAGTATCAATTTATTTCCTTTCAGAAGGGAACTCTTTAGATATCCATGTAGGTTCATTACTATTTCACTTAAAAATACACTGACCAGTATAAATGGTTTGCATAGATTTGTAGGCAGCAGTGAGTCACTCTCAGAAGCAGCAGCTCCTAAGAGGGGCATGAGTGAGAAAGTAGCTTAGGGAATTGGACGTACAAGGTACATGTTCCCAAAGCCAGTAAGCTTCATAGCAAGACAAGAGGCTTTTCTTTAATGAAATGACTGGAGTACCTGGTAACCAATGAGAAGGATTTCTAATGTGCTGTAAATTAAAAAGATATTGATTGTACTGTATCACATTCTAATAATCAGTGTTGACAGTGACTGTTTCTTCCAACGTCACTGACTCTCTTGGTGTTAATCAGGAGATGGCTGAGTGGTTCCAAGCCCCCTATGCCCTCAGATGAACAGGGTTCTGACGCCAGTGCCCATGTCAGGAGGTCCCTAACCACATGTAACTCCAGTTCCAGAGGATCTGATGTTCTCTTCTGGCTTCAAAGGGCACCCTGCACACACAGACCCACACATACACATAAATTAAAAAAAGGAAACCTTTTCCAAGAAGTCTTTAGTCCTTCACTTGAATGGAAAGACCTCACTGCTAAGCTTCATATCTTTAACTGTGAAGAGAAGTGGTATTTTTCAGATGCCCATCAAAGATCTGCACCTGACCTCTGTGTCACTTGGGCAGGTCAGTAACATTTCATTTTTGAAGAGTTCATCCACACCGCCTGTGTCCAGTGTTTTCACAGGTTTTAATAAGGACTCTTACCTCCCATCTTCTCATCTTTTTATCACCTAGGAATTATTTAGAACTTGTTGCAAAATCTATTCAAGACTGGATCACAGTGGAAGAAGCAAAGTACCAGGAAGCCAAAATGGCTGAGGAGGTCAACAGGGCCAAGATTGAGTTGGAGATGAAAGCTTCTGCCAGCAAAGTTTCTTCTAGCAAAGTTATTGCCCTCAAAAAATCTAAAAGTAAGTAACCAGCACATTTATTCATAGACTAATAGGCATTCTCCTATCTTAATTTCAAGCTTGAATATTCTAAGATTAAGAAGGGTTGCCCCCCAAAAGCCCAAGAGTCTTCACTTCCTCTAATAAATGGAATAGCGCATACCAAATGCAATGACATTGTACCTGAGTCAGACACAGGAATGTTTGTCAGTGTCCCATCTCCCCTGAGCTCTGGAAGATTTAATTTATTATACAGATAATATAATTAGTTAGAGAAATGCCAATGCCCTTACTGATAGAATCCATGGGTTCCACAAATAAATTTATGGACAGTATAGGAGGTAAAGTCAGAGTTAGTGGGTCTCAACAGGATAATTACAGATTCCAACAGCAAGACTAAATCAAGATTCTTCTTCAAACAGCAAATAAGCATTCAAAGACCTAGATTCCTGGAGGTAAGAATCTAGGGGAATTGGAAAGAATTTCCCAGAAGTCTACCGTATGGACTTGACCAGATCTTCTATAAATGTACATCTTTAATTTTGTTCATCTCTGAGTCTTGACTAATTTCTAAAGCTTTGGGCCCATTAGGGAAGAGAAAAAAATGGGTAACAAAGAGCAAGGTAATTTTTAAGGAAGACACTTGATTAATAAAGTAAAATGTGGAATTCATCTAGAAAGTGTAGATATTTCATAATCTGTAGAAAAGAAACTCTCTCTGCTGGTAATATTTATGATAGCTGAAGTTAAAAGTAATGTCTCATAATGAGACCAAGCTATGAAACTTCTAAACAATCTGCAACCTCCTTTTGTTAACAGAGGTCTTTGTCTATGGCCTGATTCTAAAGTAAAACCTAAACCACACTGATAAGGAATTTTTTGGTACCCAGAGAAATGCTGAGCTTCCTTTTATGGGAACCCAACAAGGCTTCACTAAGTGCCTAGAGTTATGAGTGGGTCCATATAAGAAACAAAAGCAAAGTTGACCGTATACTTACTCACCTACTGGCAAGGAAAATGCTGGCCACCTTTTGGATGTAATGTCACTGAGAAAACCAAAATCTCAAAATCTAGGTACTGCAGAAATCCATAAACTAGTTACTTCGGCTTGGAATGTACCTGGCTGGTACTGAACTGAGTCCATTCCTGTCAGAAAAGACATCAGAATGTTTGGAAGCCAGAATGACAACAGTGACAAGAGAGGGGCCTCAGTCTGGGGGTGGGGGGGGAAGATTACATGACTTCTTGTGGTTTTGAGGTGCTACACTAAGATTAGTTAGTTGAAAATTTCAGGGAGCAGGATTCAAACCTGTCAACACACTGTGAATGAACTGTGAGATGGACACTCTCTCCAAAGGCTTGGCACCACTCGGGTGGAGCTCTTGAGATGGCAAGGGAGATTTTAGAGAAGAATAAATAAGGAGCTGAGCCTGGAGCTTTCAAGGTCCCCTCTAAACCACAGCCTTGGTCCTTCTGGGATACATCACTCTACAGAGTTGCTAAGAAGTGTGATTTCCTCTGCTTACAGGTAACAAATCATTCAGCAAAACAGATATATCAGAGCAAGAAAAGGAGAAAGAGAAAGAGAAGATCCCTTTCATATTAGAGGGCTCTCTCAAGGTAATCCAAGCAAAGACAAATGTCACAGATCATCACAAACCCAAAATGATCTTGTGAACCCAGTTTGTGCTAGTCGTTGGATATGATCATTGTAGCTAGAACCTCAGAGATGACTGAAGTCACAGTGAAAGGACTGGTGTGTGTTCACAGCTCTGCCACACGACAAGTCTTCGAGAGAATTTATATCTCATTAGTTTTGCATAACCACACCTCAGAGTGGTGAGTGGTTGGCTCATGGTAGTTTGCTCTTTAACTTGTTGGAAATGTTTGATTTTTTTCACACATTTTCATTTGAACTTTTCATTAAAAAAGTACTGTGTGCTTTTTGATCATTCAAGACTATTTTCATGTGGCATCCCTTTAGTTCCTGGAATAAACAAAAAAATGTCAAAGTTTGATAGGTTCTGATTCACAACAGTACACGTGCACAGATATACAGAGCTGTTCTGTTTGTTTGTTCATGGGTAAGGGTTTTTACCTTCTGTCCTTGTGGTATGTCACTCTCCCAGAAAGTGGATATATTCGCTGATGCAGAACTTCCCCAAACTGTGTGATTTAGGAGCTTTTATAGATTTTTCATCATGTAAGAACAACCAATTATTAAATCCATCTGCAGCTCCTCTCTCATCTTTGAAGGTTATGGGGAGGGGAGGGGGAACACTGAAAGTTTCCAGCTTCTAACCTTGGTTTTATCCTTCTGGTGACCAGCTTCTTCTACCCCATTCTGAAACTATCTAAGACTTTGCCAAGAGTTGGCTTATTAGAACAAAAGACAGTCCTATCACTCATGAAATTCCAGGGGATTTGAGAGCTCTGTGGCAGGATCCAGGAATGAAGACCAAATATCTGGTTCTTATTATATCATAATATTACAGTTTCTACTAAAGTCAGTTGTTACTTATCTGAAAATGGCTTTATTTTTCCCCTATTTGTTAAATATAGGTTTTTTTATACACTTTTTGGTTGAGATTTTCATTTCTTCACAGGACTTTCAAGACATCAGTCTCCCTCTTTGCTTACATCATAGATATTAAATAAACTGTCATATTTTTACATCCTTTTGTAGACAGTTTGTCTTCTTTTTAGCCACTTTGAAACCATTCTGTGATCTTCTGGTGAACATCTCGCAGTTGCTCTCTAGAAAAATGAAAGTGTGCATGTATGTACACAAATAACTTGCCAGTAAATGTTATGGATGATAAATTTAGTATGCAATTTATAAATAACCCCTCTTTGCAATTTTCATTGCAAAGCCCATTTAACAAATTAATACTTCCATAAGCTTTCATTGATTTTTGCTACATCATTGTGTCCTCACACAGCCTATGATTACAATTGGCAAACAAGTATAATTCCACTACTACTACTGACTAATATTTTCATTTATGTTAATGACACCAAAGTGAAACAACAAAGGGATGTGTCCCACTTATTTGTCAATAACAAGAGAAATTTGACTGAGTCAAGAAAAAAACTGAATGCTGAATCTTTTCTCATTTTTACTCTAGTTGTAGTGTAATAGGAACATACAGGTACCTAGGTTGAATCGTTATTTCTATCTTTCTACCCACTGATTTTCTTTTTAGCACAGTTAATCAGTAGTCAATCAGTCTCCAAGATGTAACATTTGCTAATGTCTGCAGTATAAATATTCCAATAAGGGCTGAGTTCAAGCTGTGGGAGTGGCATTGTGAAAAACTGAGTTGAGAGCAGGGTGACTCTGTGTACCATTGCATAGTGTGTTTCTAATGTGCAGCACAGATAGTAATAAAATCTAACACAATAATTATAAATGGATACACTGAGCACTTGTTGCCTTTGTTTTGAACATTGTACTTAGCTGCATTTATATGACTTTTTTGATGGTAGCTTTGCTTAGCAACTACCTCATAAAATTCCCAAAAATTTATCAGTAAACTCTTTAGATCAATATGATCCAGATTTAGCACATCACTATTATTTTGTGCTCAGATTTATTGACCTTTCTGAATGCTGGGATCAATGTCTATCATCAGCTCTAGAAATTTCTCTGCCAGTATCTATCCAAATACCGCCTTTTCAAAAGTTGTACTGTAATTCCAAGAAGACTGTCAAGCTCACCTTGTCATTTTTATACTCCCCACCTTCTTGCTTATACTTTTGACAGTTCATTCTGTTTATTTAAGCAACTAGAAACTTTTATGACTCTTATTTCATAAGTCCCTTATCTGTAATCTTCACAGTTACATTTTCAAAGGCTTTGTTCAGATTTTTATTCAAAGTGGCTTAATTCCTGGTGTTCTGTAATTTTTGTTTGTGAACTAATATCAACTCAGAACTTGTTTTTATTTGATCCTCCCAAGTAATAAACTGCAAGTATGTGCCAACATGCTTGGAAACTCATGACTTTTTTTTTTTTTTTTTTTTGGTTTGGTTTTTCGAGACAGGGTTTCTGTGTGTAACTGTGCTGACTGTACTGGAACTTGCTTTGTAGACCAGACTGGTCTCAAACTCAAAGAGATCCTCCTGCCTTTGCTTACCGAGTACTAGAATTAAAGGTGTGCACCACCATGCCCAGCTAAAAATATTCGTTTTTTTTTTATTTTATATACATTGTTGTTCTGTATGTGTGCATGTTGGGGTGTCAGATCCCCTAGAACTGGAGTTACAAACAGTTGTAAACTGCCATATGGATGCTGGGAATTGAACCAGGATCTTTTGGAAGAGCAGTCAGTGCTCCTAACCACTGAGCAATCTCTCCAGCCCCTTACTTTTAAAAAATGTCTTGTCTATCGTTTTGAAATATCCTGAGCTAGGAATTCTTCTCTGGGTAGTCTACCTTTTTGCTGACCAAGCATATTTAGGATATAAATTTAAAATTGAAGGAAAGGAGACAGGCCACTGGAGAGACTGCTGCTGTGGTCCAGGCTAAAGACAACAAAAATCTGAACAATGTAAATTACAAAAGAAAGTTGGAGATGAGACTGAAATGAAGACAGTTCTTCAAGTTAATCAACAGGGGTGAGCATAGAGAATTTAGGAACTATCAAAGATAACCTTAAAGTTCTTGGCTCACTGTTTCAAAATGTCAGAGATTACCATACTAAATTTCCCCCAAAATTAACCCAAATGTAACTCATGATTAACCTTTTTCAAAACCCCCACTAAACTGTTTTATGTGTCTGCAGGCATGGAAGGAAGAGCAAGAGAGGTTAGCTGAGGAGGAACGCCTAAAGGAGGAAAAGAAAGCAGAGAAGAAAGGGAAAGAAGCTGATAAAAAGAAAGGCAAGGATAAGGATAAAGATAAAGATAAGGCAGACAAAGAGGACTCTGAAGCTTTGAAGAAAAAATCTTCTTCCAAGGAGAAACAGAAGGAAGAGCCAACAAAGATCCCAGATATACCAGAAGAAGCCGCCCCTCTTCTGGAACCCGAGAGAGTTTACCCGGTAAACCAACTCTTTCCAATTCTCTCTTTGGGCTACTTCTAACAGTTTTGAGGAGAGCAGGGTTTGGTTGCTTTGTTTGTTTGTTTCTGCTATCTAGTCTATGGGCTAGACTTGAATTTCTATTTCTGTCTAGCATCTAGAATCTTCTTCATAGCTAAACACCAAAATGTGAACCCCATCAGGCCTATTCTTCCTATCATGAAACTAGATAACCAGGAGCTATAAAGATGGAAGTGTAACCCAAAGACTTACATTTTAAGAATTAAAACATGTAAATAAGCAACCACTCAGGTCAACTCAATGGGCTCGGCTTGCTGAGTGTACTTAGATGCCTCTGTGCCAAGAGCCGTGTTTCTGGTTTACATGCTTTGGTTAACTCTCAGCTACTTCTCCCTTGGGTGTCTACTTATGAGAAAAATCAGTGTGTAAAAAAAATGGAGAGAAATGTTCTGTTCTATTCTTTGCAGCTATGACTCCAACCCAGTTACTCTAGGGATTTAAGATGTATCTGAATTTTCTGCAGCTATAGTAGCAGCTTCTG
>CAJQZJ010028962.1:0-11612 GCA_907164525.1 Lophiomys imhausi | reverse complement strand
GTGTGTGTGTGTGTGTGTGTGTGTGTGTGTGTGTGTGTTAATTAAAGAAGAGGTCATGGATTTGATACAGAACAGGTGGGACACAGGTAGTGCTTGAGTGAGGATAGGAAGGGCTAGTAATGACATAAACACAACACATATGCAAATTGTCAAAAATTTTAATAAAGAAACCAGATGTCCCTCAACCAAAGAATGGAGAAAAAAAAAACTATGGTACATTTACACAATGGAATACTACTCAGCTATCAGAAACGAGGAAATCATTCAATTTGCAGCCAAATGGATGGAACTAGAAAAGCTCATCCTGAGAGAGCTAACCCAGACTCAGAAAGACGACCATTGGATCTATTCACTTATAATTGGATTTTAGCCATGTTGTACATGATAACTATCTTACAACTAACACACCAAAAGGAACAAGAACATAGACCTTGTTACCTGATAGTGGGACACTTTGCCTCAATAGAGTTGCCCTAAAGGCCGCCAGTGCAAGAAGGAGTTTTTAACACTCATATGACTGTTGAACTGAGGGGGGCTGATATGTAGGGGCAACCCACTCCAGAGGAGTAGGATAGGTGGGAGAGAGGGGAAAGGGTGGGGGGATAGGACCAGGAGGGATGGAGAGAGGGGACTGTGATGGAGATGTAACTCAAAGTAATAAAGAAAGAAAGAAAGAAAGAGAATAAATAATTGTGAATGTACTAGATACCACTGTATTTCTAAAAGGTTAACATGTGAATTTAACTCCAAAGACCAAGTAACCAAAAAGTGAATAAAATAGAGTAGCTGTATCAGCAAGGAAAAGAGCAAATGACAGTATATAAAGAAATACTCAGGATCACTTGTCTCCAGGGAAGTGAAAATGTAAAGGATCTCGGCTAACCTGACCATATCTCTAATGATTGTAAGCAAGGAGGCACAGCGGCAGAGGTTTCCATTGCCAGCTCTTAGGACTACAAAATAAAACAGCATCTTCTGAGGAAAAATCAATGTTTTTTCTCAAATGCTCAATGACATTATTAGCATGGTCCAACAATCATACTCTTACATATTCATTCAAATGTTTGAATATTTTGTTTTTTATAAAAACAAAGTTCAATGTACTTTATTATTACTGTCCAAAAAAGAAATCACAATATCCAGTGGGAAGCAGCAGCAGCAAATTAGATAAGCTGTGGTAGATCTGTCATTTCCATTGATTTATATCTTCTAATAGACACTAATGATCAGAAATAAGAGGATGAATCAAATGTGTACTGTTAAGTAAACAAATCTAGTTTTAAAAAGCCACATCATACAGATTTATAGCTCAAGAACATTAAAAAATATAGAACACACACAAAGAAGGAAGCATGCACACACACACACACACACACACACACACACCAAATGAAGGAAAAATATCAGTGTCATCCAGGAACATAGAGAAGAAAGCTGAAACATCGATACATGTGAGCTTTTAGGGATGTGAAATTATTATGCAGAATAATGCAATCTTGAAATTTTAATCACTATATATTTGTGAGAACACAACTTCATAGGACATCCGGGCATAGTGGCACACACTTGTAGTCCTAGCACTCAGGAGGCAAAGGCAGGTGGATCTTCAAGACCAGCCAGTCTGGTATACAAAATGAGTGCAGGATAGCCAGGGCTCTGATACTCAGAGAAATCTTGTCTCAAAAAACAAAAACAAAAAAACCCCAAAAACTTCATAGTACAGAAAAGTGGTATATTGGGTCACAAGACAACAGATAAATTGGTAACTGACAAAAAATATGCAAAACTACAGTGAAGTGGATAAAGAAAATAAAGGACCTAAGTCAACTTGGAAGCCAGTGGAATCTTTCATGGGAAAAGTGGAATTCATAATCATTTTCCTGTCATTCAAAACCTGTTTAAGGGCAATATTGGTTAATTTTTTTGATATTGTTATTATGTTTATTGCAGCTGAGAAACTGAGTTAGCCAATACCTGTAGTACTTTATTAGTTTGGTGTTCTTATAGTCCCAGATATAAGTGCGTCATTTCCTACACTAAAGCTATGGTTTCTGTTCTACGAGTATCTTCTAGTGTCGCACAGCATTCTGAAGAGCTACAGAAAGATAAAAACTAAAACAAGACAGCTAATTCTGAACAGGTTTCAGGCACCGTAGCTGAGTTCTGATGTTGGAGACATAATGACAGTAAAAATAATTCCATCTTCTCTTTGTACATGAGGCATCAGACTTACCCCTCACATTAAGTGGATGAAATGTGAGTTGTCATATGTTATTAATATTACTTTATTGGGAACCTCTTAGGAGATACTGAGCAGCATTTACTCAATTCTATCACTGGAAGTATCTGATTTCCACAGACACATAATAATTATTTTAAGGAAGCAATCTCTCCTAGATAATAAGACATAAACATGCTAATTAAACATTAAAAGAGATACACATTACAATGCTAGAAAAATAGAGAGGAATCACAAAATAATTCTCAGCAGGTATTTATTTAATAGATTGAAGTTTTCCACAGTAGTGGAAAAACAATAAAACTTGGGTCTTTAGTGTTTATTGTAGATCTTTGAGTTTTATGGATAAAGCAAAAAAAAAAAAATAGCCTCCCCCTAAAACTCTATCTTATCATAAAGAAATATGAGGCAACACTGTGAAAATAAAGGCAACTTGAGAGACAGATTTATGTTGGGTATGTCTGCAGGGGTGGTTGGGAAGTGGGGGTGAAAGCGTTCAGTATGCATTGTATATATGTACAAACTTGTCTATGACTGAATTTAATTAATAAAGATACCCCAGAATAACCTCTTTGTGGTGGGAAGATAACTTAGGTTTTTCCACTCAGTGTTCACCACTGTACAAACTGACATTTAAATATTTTATGCCAAGCTGAATGGGAGTGGTAATGGCTGCTCTTGCATCGGCTTGATTTGCCCAAGACATACTCAGATAGCTCATAAAAGATTAGCTCTTCAAGCTAACATTCAGAGCCAACTAAGGTGCTTACCTAGATATAAGTGTGAAAGGAATCTGAAACATCTTTGCAAATCCACAATACCATCATAACTCATGCCAGAGGCCTATGTTTAGAAGCTTTCAATTCTGAAAGATGAAAGCAAGCCTCTCTATGTAACTTTAAGACTAAACATTTTTGTTTCTTTCTTGTTACTTCTTTTATTTTCCAAGATTATATTATAATTACATAGTTTCCTCCTTCCCTTTTCTCCCTTCCAAACTTCACACATACCCCTCCTTGTTCTTTTGCAGATTGACAGCCTCTTTATTGATGCTTTATTTTACTGTACTTTTTCCTCTCCTTGGGAAGGAGTCTAGCCCTTGCAACACTGAGGTTGCATCCTTAATGATGACGCTGAGAATGCTTTTTGCTTAAGGAAAAAAAATGCAGATGGTATTGAAGCTATACTTTTACTGCTGAGGATGTGAGATCATTGTGAGTTCTCAGAAAACCCTGAGAGAAAATAGATCACAGTGGTGCATTCTAGACAGAAAGCCTCTGTTTTTTTACCATCTAATTTCCACCATGGAAACTACCGGGTGTGGTGGCACAGGCTTTAATCCCAGCTCTCAGGAGACAGAGGCAGGTGGATCTCTGTGAGTTCAAGTCCAACCTGGTTTAAAAAGAGAGTCCATGACATAAACTGTTTAGGATAATTAAGAAATGGAAACTAATAGTCATGAAAACGTGTAATTTTGTTAGTTACTATGACAGTCTATCACAGTTATTTTCTAAGCTACTCAGAAATCAAGTTGCCAAGAGACAAGCAATATTTGCTTATCTAAATATAAGAGATAGATAGGGCATCTTCAAAAACCTCAAGAGATCTGCAGAATATGGCATTCAAAGAGGTTTTCTTAACTTAAGATTTTTTGATATTAAGACATGTCAGCCCCTGACAGCACCCCCTATTCTACTCCAAGTAGAAGATGAGCATCGAAGAATCTCCAGTGGGAGATGATTGAATTGGTGGTAAGCCATTCTCTTGGAAAGAAAAACCCCTTGCTTCAACTGTAGACAGACTTCTGTCCAAAAAGTACAAAACTTGGAAGCAGATAAGACGACAGCCTAACTCTGCCAAGACAGGGTAGGTAAGTCCTTCATAATTCCTGCTCTACAATCAATGTCTGTCAGAGAAATGGGGCCAAATGGCTGAAGATTGATGCTGTAATGTATGGAGAGAAAATGGGAACTGTCCAGGAAGCCACTGATATGTCATTTCTTAGTTTTGGAAGCTGCAGGTCCTGCACTTCCTATATAATCAGATATATTTATCCCTCACAGGTCTCTGAGGTGGTTGAAGAATAGATAGCTAGAATCTCATAGTTAAATTTTGAGTTTTTTAGGAATCAAGAGGGTGTTCTGGATCTAAGAAGATATATTTAAAATTATGAGGCAAGTTAGTATGAAAGCTGAGTTAGATATAGAACTTTAAACTCATGGAGATGGTTAGATAGTAGAATGTTAAAGTCAGGTGCTGAATACATATGGACTGGACATTGGGAATGTATGCTAAGCCATATAACTCTTATAATTGTGGCCTATTTATTTCTGTTGTTTTGTATTGTATTTATAGTTATAAGAAAAAGAATCATTTTTTGGACTGAAAGGGAGAGCTGTTGGGGGGGAAAAAGAAATACCTTAAACTAAAAAAAAAAAAAAAAAAGGGAAGAGAAAGGGGGGGTTAAGGGGGAGGAGGGTGGAAGGGTGGGACTGGAGGGGGGAGTAGGGAGGGGATTGTGATTGAGATGTAACTTGAAGAAATAAAAGATAAGTTATTAAAAAAAAAGTGAGTCCAGGACAGCCAATGATACACAGAGAAACTCTGTCTTGAAAAAACCAAAAAAAAAAAAAAAAAAGGAAACTACCTCTTCTTGAAGGAAGGTGAGAGGTGACCATCAAATAGTTCTCAGAGTAGAAACTCCTACAATTCTGAGAATTTAAAACTCTGTATCATTTGTTTGCCAGAAATCGTGGGAGGGTCTTAGTCCCTTTGCCCCTGTTGATTGGAATCCACAAGTTCTCCAAGGAGGAGTTCACTTTTATTCACCTGAGAACAGTAGATAAATAAACAACAATTTTACATGGAGTAGTTAGTAAAATAGTACAAGGTTCTTCCTCTGGGTGGTTCCTTGACTTGTTCATTGTTTGCTTACTTGTAAGGATTGTGAGCTCCAGATACACAGTATTGATCATACTCACAGGATGGGTCTTGTGTAGCAATTCACTCTTCCTTCTGCTGCGGTTTGGAATTGCTTGGAAAACTTTGAGTGATAGGAGCAGCTCTTCTTTTATTTATCTAGTTATAGTTTCCTTCTACTTTATTCTCTGAGTTTAATTTCCCGGTCTTTAATGAATGTTATCTGATAAACATTCCTTTGAAAATGTGTAGTTACAGAGAGGAGAGAGGGCTGAGTGGTTAGGAGACTTTGCTTTTCTTTCAGAGGATCCAAGATCAGTTTGCAAAACCCATGTCAGGTGGCTCACAACTGCCTGTAACAATGCAACACCCTCTTCTGGACTCTGCGGGTGCACACAGATATGTGGCATATATTCACAGAGGACAGGCACACACATACATGCAAGTAAATGTAAATCTTTATAAAAGTTACTGTTATGAAAACTATCGGTTTCCTTCTGAGTAACGGTGTAGTCCTTAGAATTATGTTCCAGTGAATCTTCGTTTTGACGCATCAGTATGTGTTTAACTGTTGTGAGTTTTGCTTTTAGACTTCTCCGTTCTTTTTTTTTCAACATTTATTTATTTATTCAAGTGAGATCCCAATCACAGCCCCTTCCCCCTTACCTTCCCAGTCCCACCCTCTCACCCTTTTCCCCCTCTCCCTCCTAAGGTTTTTCTCCGGGGCGGGGGTTTGTCCCACAGCCACCCCCTCAGTTCCTTTTGCTCTGGGACCTGACATGGCAGCCCTTAATTTCCAAGTTTGAGATGGTTCTAAAGTTTTACCTATTACTATTTCAGACTTGATTTCTCTATTGTTTTGAAGTTTCATGTGATTACAGTATTAGGAAATGCACTGCTTTAAATTAAATGATATTGCATATTCTTGGTAATGTTTCCTATGATTTCTATCTTTGACTTTCAAGGCCTTTCGTTTTTGAAGATTTACTTTTATCATTTTCTAATTATGTGTGTATGTGCCTGTTTGTGTGTGGGCAAGAACATGTGAGTACAGGGGTCAGCAGGGTCCTGAAGACACTGTTGGTTGATATGGATCCAGAGTTAAAGGTAGTTGTGAGCCTTCTGAAATGGGAATTAGACATATGTTTTCTACAGGAGTAGTATGTGCTATTTACTTCTGTGTCAACCCTCAGCCCTGACTTTAAGACTGTATTGTGTTTGAATCTAAAATATATCTTCATTCCAGGACATACTGTTACAGCTTTAAAGAGATCAAGTTTGGAATCTCTGCCTTTGGATTAAGATATTTAATACATTTAGTGTTAACCCTATCACTGATAAGCTCAGAATTATCTCGGTTGTTCTGCTGTCTTCTGTGTCTTACAGATTTTTCTCTTTAGTTTTCTCTTTTGCTTGTTTCAAGTACACATTTTCTATTGTTCATGTTGAATTCTGTCACTTTTTATTATACAGTTTCTCTCTCTATTAATGTTCCTAAAACCTACAATGATTTTCTTAAGTAACAGATACTGGAATAACATTAATTTAATTTTGATTTGAACTGTATTCAAGTCTTCCCATCTAATATGGTGTTGTTCCTTTTAGTATTATCAGAGCCTTACAAACTATAATTTTATAGATTGTAAAGTCATCATCTTATTTTTAAGTTTTGAGTTAATTTAAAAATTAGCTAAAGGAAATAAAGACTAAGTCTTTGTGTTTACTGATAGTCTTTTTTGCATGTGGATTTGAGTTGTTATATAACATTCTTTCATTCAGACAGAGACTTGTAGGATTTTTTAATATTATATTTATTTATTTATGTATTTATTTTTAGTGTGTGTGTGTGCACATGTGTGTGTACATAGGCACATGAGTGCCACAGTGTTTGTGTGCCACAGCATTCATTTGATAATCAAAGGCAACTTGTGAGAATTTGTCTCCTTCCACAGTTTGGATCCCTGGAATGACACCCAGGTGGGCAGGCTTGGCTGTAAGCATCATTATCCATTAAGCCTTCTGACCATCCTTTGGTTATTTATATATTTAAGGTTTAGTTTTTGAGAAATTCTTCTATAGGCATAGTTACAAAAGAAGGGATTGTATCAAAGCAGAAAGAGTATCTAATTCAGGATTACTGATTCAATCTGAATAATTCTATAGTATCCATAAATCATGAAATGACAATGTTTAGAATAGAGTATAATAAAAATTGGGAGAAGGTAACTGAAATCTGCTGATAGAAAAATTCTGTGATTTCCACCAAAGATGAGCACAGAATGGATTACTTTTTATTTTCTTAATCACCAGTCATGTCGTTTGGCCCCGCTTCTCTGACAGACATTGATTGTAGAGCAGGGGTTATGAAGGACTTACATACCCTGTCTTGGCAGAGCTAGGCTGTCGACTTACCTGCTTCCAGGTTTTGTTCTTTATGGACAGCATTCTGTCTACAGTTGGAGCAAGGGGCTTTTCCTACCACGAGATAGGCTTGCGACTAATTCAATCATCTCCCACTGGAGATTCTTCGATGTTAATCTTCTATTTGGAGGAGAATAGGGGGTGCTGTCAGGAGTTGATATGTCTTGATAGAAAAAAATCTAAAGTTAAGAAAACATCTTTGAATGCCATATTCTGCAGATCTCTTGAGGTTTTTGAAGAGGCCCTATCTATCTCTTATATTAGGGGAAGCAGATGTTGCTTGTCTCTTAGCAGGTTTATTTCTGATTAGCTTAGCAAGTAACTATAATAGGCTGTCTTAGTACCTGACAGAATGACTGGCTTGCATAACCATTAGTTTGCATTTCTTAATTATCCTAAACAGTTCATGACAGTTAGTAGTAAAAGGCCGAAACATCACATTTCACTTTTTTTTCTTTACCTCCTAACCCTTCCATCCCATTTCTCTGGAGTGGGGTGTCCTTATATAACAGTCCCTCATCTCAGTTGAGAGGTCGTATGAGGGCCAAGAGCCTTTTAATTCATTGGGGATCTATGAAGCAGTACCATCAGTGAAAAGTGTCTCGTTGCCTGGCAGAGAGAACTACTAAACAAACAAATCAATAAGCACACAATAGATAGAAAAGACTAAAAAAAAATATATAACTAATATATAAAAAATAAATAAAAAATAAAAATTAAAAATAAGAAGTCTATGTCCAAGTTCCCTTTGGTGTGTTAGTTGTAGTACTGATACCTTCTACTATATAGCTAAAATCCTACTATAAGTGAATAGATACCATATGTGTCCTTCGAGGTGTCTGGGTTAGTTCACTCAGGATGAGCTTTTCTAGTTCCATCCATTTGGCTGCCAATTGCATAATTTCATTGTTCCTGATAGCTGAATAATATTCCAATGTGTAGATGTACCACAGTTTTTTAGCCCATTCTTCGGTTGAGGGACATCTGGGTTGTTTCCAGTTTCTAGCTTTTACAAATAAGGCTGCTATAAACATAGATGAGGAAACTTCCTTATGATTCCGTGAAGAGGCATTTGGGTGTATACCCAGAAGTGGTATGGCTGGGTCCTGAGGCAGAGCTATTCCAACTTTTCTAAGATATCGCCAGACTGACCTCCATAGTGGTTGCACAAGCCTGCACTCCCACCAGCAATGGAGTAGGGTACTCCTTTCTCCACACCCTCGCCAGCATGTGCTGTCATTTGAGTTTTTGATCCTAGCCATTCTGACAAGTGTGAGATAGAATCTCAGAGTCGTCTTGAGTTGAATTTCTCTGATGATTAAGGATGTTGAGCATTTCTTCAAGTGTCTCTCAGCCATTAGGGATTCCTCCTTTGTGAATTCTCTATTTAGCTCTCTCCCCCATTTTTTGTTTGGATTATTTGGTTTCTTGGCATTTAATTTCTTGAGTTCTTTGTAGATTTTGGATTCCAAGGTTCATTTTCAATCATTGATGAAAATACCCTATTAACAAATATGTTCCTGCACCAGGTTTCCAGATTGGAAATATTCAGTGGGCCTTGTATTGCTTGCCAAATATTGGAAAACAGTAGTGTTTTCTCTATACAGGCAAACTAATAAAAGAATTAGAAAATGGGAAGAGAGATAGAGTCCCAGTTTGTTTGTGCAATCCCATTGAACCAAAGAAACGTTGCCTATCAGAGGGACATTGTCAGGAAGTGAACACTGATGGGAAGCTCTCCATCACCTAGAAACAGGAAGGAAGTTCACTTAGCCTCCCATCAGTGATATGGCCTGTGAGGTGGAACTTTTACAATGTAGCATAACCATAGCACACCAAAACCTTTTTAAGTGTTTTCACACCCTAAAAAGAAATACATTCTTCTTATTCAAATAATTTTTAAAACAAATTCATTTTCCCCCAACACAATGTTTTATTAATTATTTGGGAATTTCATACAATTTACCTGACTACACTCACTTCTCATTCCTCCCAAGTTCACCCCCTACCTTGACTACTTTTGCTATTAAAACTTTCCAGTAATATTTACTACTGTAGCCCAAACACAGAAATCACTTAAGCATCTGAAATAAGACCCATAACTCTAAATAGGAAACCATCCTCTTTTACCAGCCAAAGACAGATGATCTGAGATCCAAGTTGATGAGGTAATTACTGTTGAGAGATTAATTCACACATATAAATTTGATCAATTTGTGCCCAGCAGTGACAATGGGGTGACTGTGAGTTGGGATTCCTTCATTACTTTATCCTTGGCTTTGTTCCCTTTGAGCAGTGGCAGTTACCTGGTTTTCTTCCCACCTGGAATAAGAACAGAGAGAAAAACAGTCACACACAAAGGATTTTAGCAAGCAGCCTATCATAGCTTCAATAGGATCACAGAGTTCATTAAGCTTAAATGTCTAGTATGATTAATGAAAGTCATGATATTTTAATTTCAATTACCAGTGATTGTTCTCATGCTATTAATTTCAGTATCAAGCTGGTTTGATTATCAGAAAACCACTTATTCTACAAGATATATAACTGGTGATATTTTTTTATTCTTTTTTTCCTTTATTTTTTATTTCTTCAAGTTACATCTCAATTGCAGTCCCCTCCCTATTCCCCCTCCAGTCCCACACTCCCACCCTCAACCCCCCATCCTCTTCCCTTTTTTTTTCTTTTAAGTTTAAGGTATATCTTATTTCCCCCTACAGTTTTCCCTTTCAGTTCAACAAATGGCTCTTTCTCTTATAATAATAAATACAATACAGTACAACACAGGTAATTAGGACACAGTTATGAGGGTTATATGGCTTAACGTACATTCCCAATGACCAGTCCATATGGATTTGGTACCTGACTTTAACATTCTACTATCTAAACATCTCCATGAGTTTAAAGTTCTATATCTGACTCAACATTCATACTAATTGCAACGCAATTTTAAAAGTATCTTCTTAGATGTATAACACTCTCTTGACTCCTAAACAACTCAAAATTTAATTATGAGACTCTATCTATCTGTTCTTCAACCACCTCAGAGACCTGAGAGGGATAAATATATCTGACTTTATAGGAAGTACAGGGTCTGCAGCTTCCGCAACTAAGAAATGACATACCAGTGGCTGCCTGGACAGTTCCCATTTTCTCTCCATATATTGCAGCATCTATCTTCAGTCATTTGGCTCCCTGTTTCTCTGACAGACATTGATTGTAGAGCAGGGGTTATGAAGGACTTACCTACCCTGTCTTGGCAGAGCTAGGCTGTCGACTTACCTGCTTCCGGGTTTTGTATTTTATGGACAGCATTCTGTCTACAGTTGGAGCAAGGGGCTTTTCCTATCAAGAGATAAGCTTGCGACTAATTCAATCATCTCCCACTGGAGATTCTTCGATGCTCATCTTCTACTTGGAGGAGAATAGGGGGTGCTGTTAGGAGTTGATATGTCTTGATAGAAAAAAATCTAAAGTTAAGAAAACATCTTTGAATGCCATATTCTGCAGATCTCTTGAGGTTTTTGAAGAGGCCCTATCTATCCCTTATATTAGGGTAAGCAGATGTTGCTTGTCTCTTAGCAGGTTTATTTCTGATTAGCTTAGCAAGTAACTATAATAGGCTGTCATAGTACCTAACAGAATGACCGGCTTGCATAACCATTAGTTTGCATTTCTTAATTATCCTAAACAGTTTATGACAGCAGTAAAAGGCCGAAACATCACATTTCATTTTTTTTCTTTACATCCTAACCCTTCCATCCCATTTCTCTGGAGTGGGGTGTCCTTATATAACAGTCCCTCATCTCAGTTGAGAGGTCGTATGAGAGCCAAGAGCCTCTTCATTCATTGGGGATCTACGAAGCAGTACCATCAGTGAAAAGTGTCTCGTTGCCTGGGAGAGAGAACTACTAAACAAACAAATCAATAAGCATACAATAGATTAAAAAGACTAAAAAATAGAAAAAAATATTACTGGTATATAAAAAAAATAAAAATTAAAAATAAGAAGTCTATGTCCAAGTTCCCTTTG
>CAJQZJ010028959.1:0-11622 GCA_907164525.1 Lophiomys imhausi | reverse complement strand
CTGCAAGTGTGCAGTCACATAAGGACACACATACCAACAAAACTCCAAAAGAAAGAGAGAAAACTTGAGGTCTCCTACAATGAGATGGTTATGAGTATAAAAAGAAAGTAACACAAATGGAATATAGCTTAGGAGATGGTAATTAATATTCTTTTAAATTATCAACATTATGTTTGTTACCACTATCACGAATGAAAAAGATGTATGTCATATAAGTTTGAAGTGGAAATATTTTGAAAATATTATTTCCTTACATTTATGTATTTTCTACTCAATGAATTATGAAAAGGATTTAGAAAAATTAAATTTAAATTGATGTTCTCTTACCCTCTTTTGGCCTCCTGGCTATTTTACTTGGTTCCTCTCTCTCCCACTATCCCCTTATCCTCACGTGGTTCAGGGTCATGACCACTCTGGATTCTCCCAGATATGTCTCCCCCTGGCTATGCCCTTCCACATATCTAAAATAAACTTTTCCTTTATAATAAAACAAGTTAAATTAGCATAGTTTATAAGTTTTAGTTGAAGTTAATGTAGTAAAATATTTTCACCTGAAAAGTTAACTTTACAATAATATCCATATTTAAAATATTCTAAATATACTTTGCTATATGTAGAATAATAAATGATCATTTTTTGAAAGTAAAGAAAAACATTGTTATTCTCTTTATTTCTTTTCAAATGATCATGTTTTCTGTTGTCTATTCATATAACATAGAAGTGATGCATTTCCAAATCAGAATGTTTTGTAATATATTATTCTAATAAATGTTAGGTGAAATATGGAAAAAACCCCACATATTCCTTTGAACACATAGTTGAACACAGTTTCCATAAAGATATTACAGAGTATTCAGTAATTAAATTATGCAGAACTCTTATTTTAGAAAAAGGTAATTTTTATTTATCTGATATGAACAATAAATACTTTGCAAAAATCTGCTATTGTTGCCATGTATGTAAACTTAAGAAGTTCCTAACAATGAATGATAACTATTATTTCTCACAGAAATTATCATGAAAAATATGCAAACTCTTCAACATGATTATTTCTCCATTTCTTCTTTAAATGGTGTTTTCTCAATCTGTTCGTTAACTAAAAGTCTCACAGTAGAAAATGACTTTTTGTTTTCCATTTACAACATGATAGAAAGATAAAATACATACAAGTTTATAAGGACTTCTTAGGAACTCATTGAGTAACACATTTGGTGAATAAATTACTAGACCATAAAATAACAAACATGAGGTTAATATACTAATGAAGAAATTGAACCTATGAAAAGAAAGCTAATGTGTATTGCTTTTCTATATAGTAAATAAAGGTACATATACTTCATAGTAAATGTGTTTTGACATTTCAGACATAAGAAAATTGGTTTGATTTGCCCTTCCAAAGTTTATAACTTAGAATTGAAACTATAGGATGATACTGGAAAAAGATGATACTTTTATAGAAGTGATCACATAGGAGTTATGCCTTCAGGAAAGACATTTTCTTATTTTTAAAAACTGGCTAGAAGAATTTCCTGGCCTTTCCAAGCTTTTTGCATTGTAACACCACCACATTTTTGTTCTTTGCCCCTCAGGCCATGTTAAGATGAAGAAAACTCGGGAGTCTTCAGCCTTATTTGTAATAGCTAGAAACTTGGAAACAACCCAAATGCCCCTCAACTCATGAATGGATAAAAAACTGTGTCACATTTACACAATGGAATACTCCTCAGCCATCAGAAACAACAAAATCATGCAATTTGCAACCAAATGGATGGAGCTAGAAAAGCTCATCCTGAGTGAGCTAACCCAGACTCAGAAGGATGCACATGGCATCTATTCACTTACAATCAGATTTTAGCCATATAGTACAGGATAACTACACTAAAACCATGCACCAAACAGAACAGGAACAAAGACTTTGTTACCTGTTAATGAGACACTTTGACCTAGTAATGCTGCCATGTAGGCCCCCAGTAAATGAGGAAGCTCTTAGCCTGCATATGACTGCTGAAGTGTGGTGAGGGACTGATATGTAGGGACACCCCACTATGCAGAAGTAGGATAGAAGGGACAGGGGATAAAGGGTGGGAGAGTGGGACTGGAAAAGCTGGAAAAAGGTCCACTGCGATGAAGATGTAACTTGAAGTAATAAATAAACATTTTTAAAAAGAAAAAAAAAGAAAACTCAGTAATTTTGGAATCAGAGATAGGGTCCTAAATAGATTATGAGTCTCTTTATGCCTGAATCTTGGAATTATCAACATATAAAAGTATGAGAAATCAATTTTTGCTGTGTATAAATTACTCAACTTTAAGAATTTATTGTTATAGTAAGAATAATGGCTTAAGCTAGAAATTAAAGTTAATAAGTTAATTAATTTGTTGCAATTGAGTGTTTTAGTGGGGGAAGTGGTATTGTAGGAAAATATTACTAATCTATTAGCAAATATTTTAATACTAATGTCTTAAAAGAGCAGGTTCACTGTCATTAATGCATAAAAGTTATGGAAAAGTGCTACATCCAGATGATACAGCATATCACTAGCCAAGCTCACATCCACAAAGAAATACATTTACACTTAGATACTGCTTATGTTTTTAATTCCCATTTCCCCATCAAGAGCTGAGATTCAAAACTTGAGTGGTCTGGAATGATTTTATTTAAGTCTATCTGGCTGTGGTATTCTTTAAAGTATCAAGAAAAAGTTTAGTTTCATTTGAAATGAACTTCAGCAACTTGGTTTATTGATGACAGCACCAAAAAAACATAATTCAACATACCAATTATCAAGTCATATTGTTTTCTGTAACATGATTCAAAATTTATTTACTATAACACAAAACAGTAAATATCATTTAACTTATTATTGAAATATTAACTTGTAGGTATTGATACTATCCTATAAATAAAATATTTACATTGATAAAAAATTAAGGTTAACTCTTTTTAAGTTATTGTACCTAGGTAACACTTAAAAATGAAATGTGAAGTTTTGGCCTTTTGTTAACAACTGTTAGGATAATAAACTCTTTAGGATAATTAAGAAATACAAACTAATAGTCATTCAAGCAAGTCATTTTGTTAGGTACTAGGGTAGTCTATCACAGTTATTTTCTAAGTTAATCAGAAATCAAATTGCTAAGAACAAGCAACATTTGCCTATGCAAATATAAGGAAATAGATAGGCCGTCTTCAAAAACCTCAAGAGATCTGAATGTGGCATTCAAAGATGTTTTCTTAACTTAAATATTTTCGATATTGAGACATGTCAACTCCTGACAGCACCCCCTATTCTACTGCAAGTAGATGATGAGAATCTAAGAATCTCCAGTTGAAGATGATTGAATTAGTGGCAAGCCTGTCACTTGGCAAGAAAAATCCCTTGCTTCAACTGTAGAAAGACTGCTGTCCAAAAAGGACAAAACTTGGAAGCAGGTAAGTCGACAACCTTGCTCTTCCAAGACAGGGTAGACAAGTACTTCATAATTCCTGCATTACAATTAATGTCTGTCAGAGAAATGGGGCCAAATGGCTGAAAATTGATGCTCTAATGTATGGAGAGAAATTGGTAACTGTCCAGGCAGCCAGTTGTATGTCATTGCTTACTTAGTTTTAGGAGCTACTGGCCCTACACTTCCTGTATAATCAGATATATTTATCCTTCTAAAGTCTCTGATGTGGTTGAAGACTAGGAAGCTATAGTCTCAAAGCTAAACTTTGAGTTGTTGAGGAATTAAGAGGGTGTTCTGGATCTAAGAAGATATTTTTAAAATGGAGGTGCAAGTTAGGATGGAAGCTGAGATGGTTATAGATCTTTAAACTCATGGAGATGGTTGCATAGTAGAATGTAAAAGTCAGTTGCCAAATACATATGGACTGGATATTGGGAGTGTATGCTAAGCCTTATAATTGTCATAATTGTGGCCTAATTATTTTTGTTGTTTGGTATAGTATTTGTTATTATAAGAGAAAGAGCCATTTGTTGGACTGAAAGTTGGAGCCATTGGAGGGGGAAAGATATACCTTAAACTTGAGAAAAAAAAGGAAGCAGATGAGAGAGTGAGGGGGATAAGGGTGGGAGGGTGGAACCAGAGGGGGGAGTAGGGAGGAGATTGTGATTAAGATGTAAGTTGAAGAAATTTTTTAAAAAGTTAAATTTTTTTAAAAAAGCACACAAGGAAAGAGGGAAGGTGGGAAGTTGCATTTCAAATCCACTAATGGCCTCATATTTCATTAAGTTATAAACTTAAGTATAAGAAAAATAATAGTCAAAATTGGCTTATTACAATACATTGTTTCATATCTTTTAACCATGTATATGTTTAGATAGTTACCAGGCAAAATAAAAATTTACTAAACCAGTATTTGAAAACTAAAAACAACAGATGGGTACAAGGACTCTGACTGGTGGCAGCCCTACAGGAAATGAATTGGATCACTACAAATTCTGTCACTTCTACATCTTCATGGAAATGGTCTATGGAAAAACGGGACTACAGAGACAACATTTTGACATTTTCTAGTTATCATATGGCTGATGGAAATGTGAACAGTTGCCTGTACAATACAAAGGGAAACAAATCAATGAGCCTCCATTTTTGACTTTTGATTTATGCTATTCAAGACTGAAAATTAAATTAATAAGGAAGGGTGAAAAATAGAATAGAATAGATCCATAAAAAAGGTACTGCCATTTCCTATAAAGTTGAACATGCACCCTTTTTAAAAACAATGTGGTTCTCTCTTTATGACACAATGTGTTATCATTATAACTTGTCATATAGCTTATGCTTGTATTACAGTTTTACAAAAACAAAAAAAAAACTGTTATTTCCTTGTGTTCCTTTCCTGGAACCTTAGGATTCTTTCCTTTTCCCTATAGCTCTGAGTATTTTAAAGTAATGGGTCTTAGTCTTTTTTGATGTTTCTTCCAGTCCACATTTCATGCTCCATTACTCAGGATGAATTCTTAGCCAAGATGAAATCAGTGCTTTGGAATTCTTCTCAGCTGCTTTCACAGTTTCTCTCTTAATCTGGCTATCTCCCAAATAACTAAGACTCTGTAATATTATTTGTTGAGCAGACTTCACAACACAAAAACTGAGCAGTTATTACTCTATTCTTTTTTGTTTTTTTATTTATTAAATGAAGTTATAGCTCAATCACAGCTCCCACTCACCTCCCCTCCTGGACCCACTCTCCCACCCTCTACCCCCTCTCCCACCTATCCTAGTTCTCTGGTGTGTGAGAGACCCATATATCAGCCCCCCCTCAGATCATCAGTCACATGAAGGCTAAAAGCTTCCTCTTGCTCTGAAGCCAAATTTGGCAGCTCCACCAGGGTAAAGTGTCCCACTGAGAGGTAACAAAATCCATGAATGGGACTACCACACCCCTTATTGTTAAGGGATCTGTATGAGGACCAAGTTGTCTATTCTCTACTTAATCCCCTACGTTAATCTGGCTTCCTTCCAGCATAAATCTCAGAATACTCTCACTTTGTGGCTTTCCTGTTTCAGCTGAATTTCTCCTCCTTTATCCTCTCCTCAGCCTCTCCTTCAATCCCTCTACTTCCTCTCTTTAACTCCCCCTCCCTGCAAGGCAACAACTCCAGTCCTATTCTCTCCCCTGGTCAGTAATAAGCTGTAAACTGTTTTATTTTCATATCAGGGGACAATTAGGGAACAATGTTTATACAAAATTCAATCATGAGATTCTCAGAACAAAGACTGCAACCAGATATGGGGCAGGGGTGTGGAAATCAGAATTTGTATTACACAATACCTTATCACTACAGTATACTTATTTGTTTTATTATATTTTATTTTCCTTGGAAGAACAACTTCAATTTTTCAGGTACTGGCCAGGAATGTATTTTTTCAGAATGGTAAGACAGTAAAGTTCACCTACTTTTAGAAGGTTCATCTCTTGTCTCTGATGTAAAAGATCTGCCATGAATTTGCCATGATAAATTGTTCTAAAGTCTATAAGAAGGATGATCTTCACTCTGAGGATTCTTTCTTCACATTAGAAAGATTTGCAATACTTTAAGAAAAGCAAAGACTCTACAGAAATATTTAAAGTTGGAAGTATTCTTGCTGTCTAGTGGAGTGTGGGTGTAAACAATAGGTAGTATAAGAAATGATGATGATCACTAGGTTCAGAAGGGATTGAAGAGGGAAGAACAGGTAAAAGGGCAATAACTTGATGTGGCATATTGTGTGCTGCTTAGTAAGACATTTATGTCAATTCTCAAAGTATTAAATCTCTTATATCCTGATGCAGTCAGAAAGAAGAGACTGGAGGTAAAGAGATCATTGTGCAAACATTAAACTAAGATTTAAAAAGAAATGATGTTAGAAAACAGACGTTATTTTTCAAGCACATAATACTGAATATTTCAACATATTACTGCTGAAAACTACACAGAAAACTCAGTAGTTGAGCTAATGCCTCTTATACAGTTGAAAAGGTTTCCAGCTATGGAGAAAAATAAGTATGTCTGAATTAAACTTTGCTTTCAGAAAATTACAATAAAAATTAAGTTACTCAAAGGATAAACTAAAAGAAATGAATTCAGTAATTCTTACATCAGAGATATGATAGCTTTAATGTTAGAAAACTTCTCTTTGATCACCGGCAACATTGTATCTCCCTTTATCGTTTATACTCTGCCTGAGAATGCTGATATGTATAGATGATTCCATCAGCTCATGTAGTATCTGCTGAAGTGCTGAAATTTGGGGGAGAGACAGACAGACAGACACACACATACACACACACAGAGAGGGGGGGAAGGAGAGAGAGAGAGAGAGAGAGAGAGAGAGAGAGAGAGAGAGAGCAGGAAAATATAATTTGCTCCTTTCTTTCCTGTCAGGCTACATCATCTCAGCTGTCCATTTTAAGAAAAGTGTACTGTTAGTCTCTCTGATACTTCATTTTCTCTCTGTCTCCTTTATATATTGTGAAAAACATCCCATGCATTTCCCTGTCTGGGCTTAGTGTTGTTGATATCTCTGGAATGTCGTTTTCTGCATATCTGTTCTATCCTCCAACTTTTATCAATTTATGGAAAAAATTTCCTTAATGTATATTCAGTTGAATATACTGTGTATTTCCTACTGGGACACTTACTGTTGCAAAATTCAAGATTTTCTTCATGTCTGCAATAAATATTTATTCTGTTATCTACTTTGTGTAAGCTTTTTTCTGTATGATGGGATGAAGCCTAGAATTAAATACAATTCCTGTTCCCACAGAATTTGTAGTCTAGGAAATCATAGCACAGAATACACAGAATGTAGCTCACACAGTTTGACGCCTTTTTATTCTTAAGTATCCTGTCAAATTATAGTGTATAAATTTAAAAATAATGAAAAACAGAATTATTATTAGATAAGAATGTCCAAAGAGTTTCTGAAAGAATGAGATGGCTTTCCAAGTCAAATTGTACCATAATTACAAGGGACACAGCACAGCAAGAAGATTAAGAGTAGTACCAAAGGCCACCAAACATCTCCCAGAGCCAAGACTATGCCACCTAACAGTATGATATAATCTGGCCTTTGAATATCTAAAAACCAAATCTTGTGATTTTCAGAAGGGAAATATACCTCAACATAGATACAATTCTCATAATTTTTAAGACTGGTGGCAATAGTATCCCAAAAGACATGAATCTGAATACCTCATAATAAATTTTGATGTCCTAAAAGAATAAAATCCCGCCACTCTAAAATAACCCAAAAGGAAAACTAAAACGATTAAAATCCAAAATACATAAATACTGAATACTGTGGTCTTCATTGAAAACAAACTTATATATAGTAGAATTAAAGAGAATTGTTGAGTTTTCAGTTTTATGTGGGATATTTAAATCATGTTAGGTAGAGTGAATCTTCAGAAACTTTCTAAAGAATAATTTGATATATGTCCATGAGAGCTTTTCTAAAGATATATGTGGGTCCAAATGGACTAGTAGAGATATAATAAAAATGAAATGAATATAAATTTACTCATCAAGGAAATCTATGTAAGAAGAAAATGAGGCAGCTAGTCATCACAATTCATAGCTTTAAAACATGTGGCAATGGGGCTGGTGACATAGCTAGTTGGCAAAGGAGACTGTAGTCCAAGCCTGGCAATCTGAGTCTAATGCCCACAACTAATAAGGAGGCAGAAGGAGAGAATGTACTTCCAAAAGTTATACTCTGACTTCTCACATGGTATGACAAATGCACATATACACAGGGACAGACACACACTTTTAAAATTAGAAATACATTAATGATCACTTCTACATAAAATTTTCTTTTTAGATTGTTCTCTTATTTTCATTGTTTTAAAGGGATCTAGTAACTTTTTACATTTAGTATTTATATTGCGTTTGGTACAGAAGAATCAATTATATGAGGACTTACTGCATATTCTAATTTATTCAATGCATTTTTGAAAAATTACTTCTATAAAAATATATTAGCAAAATGTTACATATGGTATGTAAGAATGTACACATTTACACTTGCATAAAATCATCTTTAAACTTTAATAAAATGAGGATGTATGTGTTTGTGCATATACACTATTGGAAAATAAAATTTCTTTCACCACTATTTTTGGTTTGGTAATTGTGTATAGAGCAGTGACCTATCATATCATGGTTTGTGACATGATATCATAAAAACGTAAGTTATAGAGCACATTATTTCAGCTGTAGTTATAAAGATGGGTACACACAATTTTCAAGCATAGTGATGTTCATGTATTTCACTGTAACATTTCTTTCTGATCACAGGTCATCTATATATAACTTTTATAACTATGCAAGTTAAGTACTACACCTCAGTGATTATCACTATAAATGCATGCGATCACATTCTAATTGTATGTGTTATGTAATGAAGGTTTCTTCTGTTAGTTTTATGTTCCTCTTTTAAAAAGGTAAAATTATTATACTGCAACTTTTGTGGTATTATAATGTTGGTGCATTGCCTTTTTGAGATTTTAGAATACAGGATCCTTAGACTTTAAGAAGTTTCATATTTGGAATTTTACTATTAAGGATTTTTGGAGCAATATGGCCTTTATTATTTTTTTAAATTTATTTATTTATTGCTTCAGCTTACATTTCCATCATAGTGTCCTCTTTCGATACTTCCCAGTCCTGCCCTCTCACCCTCTACCCGCTAACACTTCCATCCCACTCCTCTGGAGTGGAGTGTCCCTACATAACACACCCTCACCCCAGTTCAGCAGTCATATGAGGGCCAAGAGCCTCCTCGTACACTGGAGGCTTACAAGGCAGTACCACTAGGGAAAAGTGTCTCATTGACAGGAAAAATTCTATGTTCATGTTCCCTTTGGTTCATTGGTTGTAGTATAGTTATCCTGTACTATATGGCTAAAATCCGACCATAAGTGAATAGAAGCCATGGACATCCTTCTGGGTCTGGGTTAGATCACTCAGGATGAGCTTCTCTAGTTCCATCCATTTGGCTGCAAATTGCATACTTTCCTTGTTTCTTATAGCTGAGTAGTATTCCATTGTGTAGATTTACCATAGTTTTTTAGTCCACTCTTCGGTTGAGGGACATCTGGGTTGTTTCCAGTTTCTAGCTATTACAGACAAGGCTGCTATGAACATAGATGAGGCAACTTCCTTCTGATTCGGTGAGGAGTCATTTGGATGTATACCCAGAAGTGGTATGGCTGGGTCCTGAGGTAGAGCTATTCTAAGTTTTCTAAGATATCGCAAGACTGACCTCCACAGTGGTTGCACAAGCCTGCACTCGCACCAGCAATGGAGGGGGTTCCCCTTTCTCCACCCCCTCACCATCATGTGCTGTCATTTGAGCTTTTGATCTTAGCCATTCTGACAGGTATGAGATGGAATCTCAGAGTCATCTTGAGTTGCCTTTGTCAGATGGTTAAGGATGCTGAGCATTTCTTCAAGTGTCTCTAGGCCTTTAGGAATTCCTCCTTTGTAAATTCTCTGTTTAGCTCTTTTCCCCATTATTTAAATTGGATTATTTGGTTTCTTGGTATTTAATTTCTTGAGTTCTTTGTAAATTTTGGATATTAGCTCTTTGTCAGATGTGGGGTTGGTGAAGATTTTTTCTCAATCTGTAGGCTGCCATTTTGTTTGAATGACAGTTGTCTTTTGCCTCACAGAAGCTTTTCAGTTTCATGAGGTCCCATTTATTGATTGTTGGTGTTAGGTCCTAAGCTGTTGGTATTCTGTTCAGGAAGTTGTCACCTGTGCCAATGATTTCGAGGGTTTTTCCCACTTTCTCTTCTAATATTTAGTGTGATTAGTCTTATGTTAAGGTCTTTGATCCACGTGTACTTAAGTTTGTACAAGGTAATAAGTGTGGGTCTAATTTCATTCTTTTAAAAATGGACATCCAGTTGGACCAGCACCATTTGTTGAAGATGCTGTCCTTTATCCATTGTGTGATTTTGGCTTCTTTCTCAAAAAATAAGTGACCATAGGTGTGTGGGTTCATTTCTGGGTCTTCAATTCGATTCCATTGATCTGTTTCTATATCAGTACCATGCTGTTTTTATTACTATTGCTCTGCAGTACAGCTTGAAATCTGGGATGGTGATACCTCCAGATGTTTATTATTATTATTATTATTATTATTATTATTATTATTATTATTATACAGGATTGATTTAGCTATTCTGGGTTCTTTGTTGTTCCATATGAAATTGCGGATAGCTTTTTCCAGATCTATAAAGAATTATGTTGGTATTTTGATAGGAATTGCATTGAATCTGTATATTGCTTTTGGTAGGACGGCCATTTTATTATGTTGATCCTACCTATCCATGAGCATGGGAGATCAGTCTCCCTCATGAACATAGATGCAAAAATATTTAATAAAATACTAGCAAACAGAATCCAAGAACGTATCTAAAGTATCATACACCATGATCAAGTAGGCTTCATCCAGGAAGGCAGGGATGGTTCAACATAGGAAAATCCATTAACGTAATTCACCACATAAACAAGATGAAAGAAAAAAAAACCACATGATTATCTCATTCACTAGATGTGGAAAAAGCATTTGACAAAATCCAACACCCCTTCATGCTAAAAGTTCTGGAGAAAACGGGCATACAAGCACCATATATGGAAATAATAAAGGCAATATACAGCAAGCTAGTAGCCAACATCAAATAAATGGAGAGAAACTTGAAGCATTTCCTCTAAACTTAGGGACATGACAAGGATGTCCACCTTTGCCATATCTCTTCATATAGTACTTGAAGTTCTTGCTAGAGCAATAAGACAACTAAAGGAGATCAAGGGGATACAAATTGGAAAAGAAGAAGTCAAATTTTCCCTATTTGCAGACAATATGATAGTATACATAAGCGACCCCAAAAATTCCACCAGAGAATTCTTACAGCTGATAAACACAGACCCAAGCATACATACTAAATAAGTAAATGTAATGACAATATTTTAAAAGTAAAAAACAAAGAAATATTTGTTATCCATGGTCATCAGGGAAACACAAATCAAAATGACACTGAGATCTCATCTTAACTAGTTATAATATTATCATCTAAAAGAAATGAAGAAATTGCTGATGAGGGTTAATTTACATTCTGGT
>CAJQZJ010028958.1:0-17408 GCA_907164525.1 Lophiomys imhausi | reverse complement strand
ATGGTGTTAATGATATTCCAATCTTTTATCCAGGATGGACAGAGTTTTTGCCTTAAAATGGACTTAAAAAGTTGTTCTATGCCTTCCATTTGCTCAAATTTAGAGCAAAAATTTATTTTCAGAGCCAAGGACTAAATGACAGTAACAACAAGACAAATGGGCCAGAAATTCAACCTAACATACTGCTTCAATCACTGTTTTCTTAAAAACTTTGCATGCAAATCATTTTTAAAAGCGCTAGTCCAAAAAATGATTGCTCTTACAGAGACTGGACAATAAAAGCTATAGGTAACTTTCCCAGGAATTGGCCAATATCTCAATTTTTGAAGGGTATCTGAACATATTTACACTCCATTTCCAAAAGATGGGTTGGAAGTTTTTTTTGTGTGTTATGTTATGTGTTGTGATTGTTTGTTGTCATCTGGGATGAATGGATATATGTTATGTGTTGTGAATTGGATTTGGAGATTTTCTTCTTTCCCTCACTCTATTTTTTTGTCTCTTTTATTATTAAAAACTTAAGATTATTTTGTTATATTGATAGAAATTTAAGATTGTTTTGTTATAATAGATATTGATAGAAAGTTACGATTATTATGTTTTATATACACTTAAATATAAATTTTAGCTTCAAATTTTCAAGATTTCTTTTGAAAAATAAAAAAATTGTTTTTCTTCTATTGTCCAAAAGACAATTTGCCCTAGGAAAGATACTACATGCCATCTTTTTATGGCATGAATGGAGACTTACAAATGTCTTTCTTCTGTCCAAAGAACAGGAAATATTTCTTTATTGATTTGTGCATCCTACACATTCAATGCATTTTGGTGATTGCAGAACTATGAGTTACTTGTGAGAAATTGTATATTTTCAGAACAACAGGACCTGAGTCCACGGAAGACAAGACAAGTAACCCAAATGATCCAGCCTCATAGATTGCCTCAAAAGCTGTTTCCTCCAAAATCTGCATCCAGAACAACTTCAAACAGCTTGCTGAGATGGCCCAGCCTCAAGGACTGTTCCAGACAGGACATCAGTGGACTCCTGAACTTTCCTACCAAAGTCCAGCTTCGAACTACAAATTGCTCAGAACATTCAAATAGCTGAGCACCTAGAGACTGGACAACAAATGTTACAATTTACTTGCTTAACCATTTTTTCCTTTTATTTGGGCCCCTAAACAGGTTTTCTGCGTCCCAATTCAGCAGGAAGAAGTTTAAAGAGAGCGACATCCCATTCCCAAAAGGTGGGATGGATGATTCTTTGGTTATTTGACGGGTTATAGATGTCATTTAGGGGAAATGGTTACAAATCATTATATGGTCTTGTTAAGCAAAGTGTAGGAGGTTAGGCTCAGGGATTTCTTTCTCTTTCTTTATCTTTCTTTCTCTCTTATATAGGGGGAGAAGACTTGAAAAGAAAAAAGAGAGGGAATATGGATATACAGTATAGAATTGATAAGATAAAAGGGTAAATTATTGAATCTACTCCTATAGATATTTGTATATTGATACAAAATTAAGGCTATATTTTGACTAGGTATTGTACCTATATAATTCATAAATTTGCAATGTGAAGTTCTAGTCCTTTTGACAGTAACTATCACAAACTGTCATATTTCTTTTTGGAAGCTGCTTTCCTATGCTTCCTACTCAAATAATAACTTTATCCCTTCTTATGTCTTTGATGGGGTTGAAGGCATAGTAGTTATAAAATTTCAATTGACTTGAGTTGTTTAGGATAATTTTAAAAATGCATGTTGATAGTCATTCAAACTTGTGATTTTATTAGGATAATTAAGTTAGTTAATTTCAGAGGTTCTAAGTTAATCAGATATTAAGTTGTTAGAGACAAGTAACATTTTCTTACTCAATGGATATGGATAGATGATCTTCAAAAACTTCAAAAGATCTGCAGAATATGGCATTTAAAGATATTTTTGTTATTTTAAAAATTCTTTGACATGAGACTGTCAGCTCCTGACAATTCCCATTGGACTTGGAAGGAGACAATGAGCATCAAGAAATCTCCCATCAGGAGATAATTCCTATTGGGCAGAAATTCCCCTGCTCTCTCAACAGACTATATTATAGTCCAATAATGGACCAGAGTTCAATACAGGTAAATTGATGGCATGATTCTGCAAAAGACAGAATTGGCAAGTCTTATTTCCTGCTCCACAACTAAGTCTGTGAGACATGCTTGGCCAGAAGGCTGAAGATGATGCTCCAATGTTCTAGAAACTGGGGACTGTCTAGGCAGCCAATTGTCTGTCATTTCATAGTTTTGGAAGTTGCTTGCTCTGCATTTCCTATCTATTCAGATATATTTATCCTTCTCAGGTTTCTGATGTGATTGAAGACTACATAGTTATAACATCACAGTAAATTTTAAATCATCTAGGAATTAAAAGGATGTTTTAAGATTAAGATGGTTTAGTTAATAATGTAAGTTAGGATGGAAGTTGAATTAGGTATAGATCCTTAAACTCATCAAGAGAGATATATGTCACACCTTTTAGTTTTCATAATTGTTTTTATTGTATTTATTGTTATTGTTACTGTATTGTGTTTATTGTTAAGAAAAGGAGCCTTTTGCTAGACTTAAAGGAGGATATGTTGAGAGAAGGTCTAATTCAATGCTGAGATGTGGTTACTGCCCCTTCTGAGGCATTCTCTTGATTGGTTAATAAAAGTTGCTTATGGCCAATTAGCTGGGCGGAAAGAGTATAGGAAAGTGGGACTTCCTCAGATCAGCAGGAATTCCACACACACAGAGACTCTTTCCTTTTTCCACCAGGAGACACAGAAGGAGATAGACGTCTGGAGTAGTCTGGAAGGTACTCACAGGCACATGTTGGTTTGGGGTTAACTTAGAGTAGCTAATTGAGAGTCTGCCCAGCTAAGGGCTAAGCATTAAAATATTAAAAGGTCTTGGTGTGTTTAATTATTGGGGAAAAGACTGCAGCGGCTTATAGGCCCTCAGTCCAAGCAGTCCCAGGCTGTTGGATTCCCAGACTCCCCTTGAGCCCAGGCGAATCTCCTGGCAAGCCGCCGGTAGTTCTACCGGCCTAATATAACAACTTATATTAATTAACAGAGTTTAGGTTTTAGGTGGTGTAGGCCACGTTTGGTCCCGAGGCTCTTTTCTCCAGGATAAGTTAGGCAATCCCTGAAGGCACTCAGGCCAGGCCGCCTGCTCCTCTGCCAAGCCGCCGGCTACTCCATCGGCCACTCTGCCAGCCTAATATTACAGTTTATACTTACTAATAACTACATTAATTAATTAATTTGCAGTTTTCAGTTTTGCCTCAGGTAAAATGTGTGAGATGACAGCTCCCTCTGTACAAATGCCACCCTCCAGACTGAATCTGTGAGGCAGCTTCTCTTCAGCCTTCCTAACAGAAATCAGCCTTGTGAGAGATGCCTTCCGCATGGCAAGACTGAACCATGAGCAGCATCTAGTGTATGCTGGGCCCTTTCCCTAGTTGTCTTTGATAATTATCAAACCTGTGGTGGTTTGACTAGGTATGATTCCTATAGACTCATGTGTTTGAATGTTTGGCCCACAGGGAGTAGCACTAGTAGGAGACTTGGCCTTGTGGTATGAAGTGTGTTACTGTGGGGGAGGGCTTTGAAGTATCATATGCTCAAGCTATGCCCCATGTGACACACAGTCTCCTTCTGCTGAGGATCAAGATATATAACTCTCGACTCTAGCACCATACTGCCATGCTTCCCACCCTGATGATAATGGAATAAATCACTGAAACTGTAAACCTGCTCCAATTAAATGTTTTCCTTTGTAAGAGTTCCTGTGGTCATGGTGTCTCTTCACAGCAATTAAACCCTAACTAAGACAACAGCATAGTGAAGAAAGTCATTCATTTTTGTGACCTGAATTAGATCAAGATTTTGAAATCCATAGCTTATCACAAAGGAGTGAAATTCTCAACCATGTGTTTCTTCTATTAGTTGTATGCAGTTTTATACTGTGGGATGCTGTTTTCTTTACATTTCTGAGTACCCAAACAACAGACTCCTTGATGCTTTGAGTTAAGACTTAAGAGGAAGCATATTAAAACTAGAGCAGCTTTTCCCTTGATCCCTTTTTCCTAGCAGGGCTTGTCTTGCCTCAATGAAAGAGGAGGTATTTAGTCCTGATGCAATTTGATATTGCTAGAGTGTGTGTGTGTGTGTGGGGGGGTGTAATGGAGTACCTAACAGTTTCCCCTATGCTTTTAAGTCTTATTTCTTATCAAGATTTATTATTTCTTATTTATGTGAATGTGTACATATACACATGTACAAGTGCATATGCAGGTGCTCACAGAGGCCAGGAGAAACCATCCAACCCCGTGGTTCCAAAGCTAAAGGTGGTTTTTAGCTACCTGTTGGTCTGGGTACTGAATTTGGATCCACTGCAAGAACTGTAGGTGCTCTTAGCCACTGAGCTCTCTCTTGTCTTACTTTTAAGTACAGATTATCCATAAGAAGGAAAATGTGGTGTTTGTCTTGCTGGGCCTGGACATGACGATCTCCAGGTCTACCTATTTTTCCTACAAGTGACAAATTTCCATCAGTTCCCTGTTAAACAATCCTGGCTGAACTGGAAACATTAGCTGTAACCGAACTTTTAAATTATTATTTAACACTTATTTATTTATTACTATGTTCACTTATAACAAACACCAACAATTTCTTAACTATTAATCCTATAAATTCCTACAACCCCTTTAACCTATCCACTAAACCTATTGATAATTATTTTTCTAACCTTTTAGAATGATACAGTCTCTGGGGCAGGTCCTCAGTCGTCAGGAACACAGTCTTTGTTGTAGATTCTTTAACGCACTTATCAGTCCTTTTTCTGGATCTCTCAGATGTAGGTTCGTCAGGGTAAGTTGGTTATTGCAGTCTCACCTTAAATAAGGCTTCATGTTTTCTTCTCTGTGGGAGACTCCGGCCGTCTGCAGGCCAACTTACTTCTTTTGAATCAGGAACTCAGCTGCTCTGCCTCAGTCCTTAAAGCCAGGCACAGTTTCCTTTAGGCCACTGTTCGGACAGATCAAACCCCTCTAGGCAAAAGCTGAGCCACAGGGTTTAGTCCTTGGCATTTTGGTGTCTTGCTCAGGCTTTCTTTGCTCACCAGCTTCTTTCTGCTTCAGGGAAATCTGGCCATCAAATGATGGCTAGCACTTTTTTCAGCAGGACTCTTGGAGCTCTCTAGCATCAGGGGCCTCTTCTCCTTCTGGGTTCCATGCACTGTCCTTAAATGGGAGGAACTCTGTTTCAGCTTAATTTGGGCTCCGCCCACTTAGCAGCTGAAAACAATGTCAGGCCAGATACTTTGTTTCTTCAAGTCCATTAAGTCTTTCCTGTTTTCCTGACTTCAACCTTGTTTTTCATTCTATTGAGTCTTTCCTGTTTTTCCTGACTTCAACCTTGTTTTTCAGTCTATTAAGTCTTTCCTGTTTTTCCTGACTTCATGCTGATAATGCTCTTCAGGCCCCGAATTAAGAGACAGTATCAGAAACTCCTATATATTTTCTAAATCTAATTTATCTAACCCCTACAATTAGCAATCTAGCAGGTGATGTCCTTAAACTCATGGTCCTCCTGCCTCGGGTTCCCATGCCCTGGAATAAGAGTTATGTACCCAGCTCAGCAAGTATTTCTGAGGTACCTAACAGATGCCAGAGCCTGTTATAGGTGTTTAAAATAAAGCTATAATAATGAAGAATTCCTTTGTGGAGATAATGGCTTAAAGAAATATGTGTTTCTGCCAATCTGCCTTCAGGAAGATACCTGCACAATTATGTTCTTAAAAATAGTCCTTAGGTAGGGTGGAAGGATGGTGGATTAGTGGCTAAGAATGTTTGCTGCTCTTCCAGAGGACCCATGTTCAGTTTGTAGCACCCACACTGCCACTCACAAGTATCTATAACTCCAGTTGCTGGGAATCTGATCCACCAACATCTGGCAACAAAGCTGTGTGTGAAGAGAACTGATTGGCAGACAATGAGGTCTGAGGTCCAACGGTCTTACAGGACCAGCCTCCTGGACCATGGATTTTAGAATGGTGGACAATCATTCTTTGACAGAAGTGAATGAGAGCTGACATATGGACATTTTTAACACATAGAACACATCAAGGATGTGTTCTGAGGAAAGGATTGCATAAAGTAGATTGTCCATTCTGATATGTGCATCATCACCAGCATCAAGAGAAAAAATGCTGCAAACAAAAACAATTTGTTGTATTCATGAGTTGGGAATTAGCACTATCTGACATCAAATAAGTTTACAATAGTCTAAAGGCACTTAGAAGTTTTCCTTTTACTAAATTTGAGGCATTATTACTAACATAAAATGCTAAATTACCCAAGGGATTCTTTGTTTTAAAAAGTATTTATTTATTCATTTTAACATTCTATTTACATCCCTCTCCCTCCTCTCCTCCCCATCCTACCCCCCACCTTTTGTTCCAATTCCCATTCCCCTTCTCAGAGAAGGCAGCCCTCCAACCAATGCAACATCAGAACTAACAGCAACCTCTTCCAATGAAGTGAGTCAATGCAGCCCAGCCAGGGGAAAGTTATCTGACTGTAGGCAACACAGTAGGTGTCAGGGATAGCTCCTGCTCCAATTGGTAGGGGTCCACATAAAGAACAAACTCCCTCAGCTCCATGAGTGTAGGGGGACCATTATTCTTTATCCTTTATTTTTCATCTCTTTTGTAAATGAAGGCAGGCATCCTGTTGGAGAAGTAGTTGAGAAGTTTGCATTCTGATACTTAGGCAGCAGGCAGAGGGAGACATACTTTGCCTGGCTTGGGCTTTGAAACTTTGAAGTCCACTCCAAGTGATAAATATTCTCATACCCAGAAAAGCCATAAACATGAAATTTGAAACCATAATACATAAGCAAAATATCTGCAAGGGAAAAAATGCCCAAACAAAGAACTGTGAGGAGAAAAAAACACCTCTAAAAGTACTATTGAGTTCTTTTTGTGTTGGCCATGGACTGGTAGGCATGGGACCTGCCCTTAAGTGTGGCTTATATACCCAGATTTTCTATTTGAGAAAACTAATTTTTCCTTTGAGAATGGTTATTAATTGGAGCTAGGGTTAGGGATGAGGCTTGTGTCCACTTATACAACTAGAGCTTGGACATCATCTGGCTTAGACCTTTACAAGCGGCCACAGCTCTCTGTGAGATCATATGTATGTCCTGTGTGCCTAGAATGGTACTGATCACTGAGGTAGCCTGAGGTATTGTCCTTCTTACAGGGAAGTTATCAGTTCTACTAATTGTTACCTGTCTCACATCACTTTCTGCACAAATATTATCTCCAGGGTTGATAAGCTTTCCATCTGTTTCACTGACTACTAACATCTTGTCTCTCCCCATTGCCTCTCTGTGGAATCATCTGGGGAGTTCCCTGACCACTCATTCTTCCTAAGACCAACCACAGCTGTTCATAGTCAGTTGTTTGCTGTAGAGAAATGAATGCATATTAACAGGGTTGAATCCTGAGAGAAGACTGCAATGTCATTTTTAAGTCCATACAAACTGTTTATTTGTAGTTCAGTTCAAGTGGTAGAGGCACAGGTGCCAGACCAAGGACTTGATCAGAATGAAAGTTTAGGTTTCTGTTTCTATGTGGAATAAGACATAATAACTAAGAAAATGGCAAGAGAAAGTGTTATTTATAGGAAAGATTGGCTCATGGTCTGAAATAAATGATTCCAGTGTGAGTGACTTGCCAAACAAACCAACAAAAAGATAAAGAAAAAAAAATCACAGACTTCTCTTTGAAGCCTGTGAACATCAATATGATCCATGGCCATAAATACTCCAAGTAACTCTGAAAAAGAAATTCAGCCATGTCCAACTCAGGTTTTAAGTTATTAGCTTAGAAGTCTCGTCTCTCAGCCATGGGTACACATAACTTTCAGTTTTGTATTTATGGCACTGAAAAATAGTTATTAGAAAGATGATGAAGACTCATACAAATATCACTTAACTAAATTCATTTTTACTTAAGATGGTTTCATGATTCCATGTGGTATGAGCAAAATGAAATTAAATAGACTACACAAATATTGCAAGTTTTCTTGAATTGGTTGATTCTTTAATTCAACAAATAGTAACTTTGATGTAAAGTTCAATATACTATAAACATTGGTCACAAAAACATATGCCTCACATTACAGAATATTATAGCAAAGGACAGCATCACATATATGTGATAGAATGCAATGCTTTTTATTATACTTTTATGAGAAAGATATTATTTTTGGAATGGGCTCAGAGATATATGAATAGTTTATATTATACCTTCACTTCTGCCATATAACCTGGGCTTGCTTTATGTTTAAAAAGTATGAAAATTAGCTGTTCATTACTATAGCAATTATCTGAGGCAGCTAGTTTATAAGATAAAAGCTAATTTGGCTAATGAATTTAGAAGCTTCAGTCCATGATAAGATAGACACATTGAACATCTGGTAAGTACATTAGACTATACTAGGGGAATTTGGTAGAAGAAAAAGATGCTCAATTAGTGCCTCAAATGTGAACAAAATGAAGAGAAAGACAAACTACAGCTTCTTCAAGGACACACCCCTAATGGCTTGAAGACCAACCCCTCATCCTTGTCCCAAGGTTCCATCATCACTTTGGAGAACAAGTCTTACAAATATATATATGAGGTAATTTAAGTTCCAAACTACAGCAAACCACAAACGAAATGTTTTAAGTTAATATGTCATTTAAAATATTATAATATTATGTATTTATTTTTATTCATTGTGATTCAATTGTTGAAGAATAAATATATTTTTAGAATAGCCTATAAAAATAGTGTGACTTACGTTTTTGACCTCTAAGATAATGTAACACATTAATTCATGTTAATTCAGGTTACTCAGAAGAAACTTTCTATGAGTTCTCCAAGGAGTCCTGGCTCCACTGGCTTTCTCTGGCCATCTTCTCCATGTAATACCCATGACCTATAGGACCACATTCAAGGGTTAGTTATTGTGTCTACCTATTTTACTCCAGTTTCTTTATTTTACATGCTGTCCAGCTATTTGATCCTTTCAGAGACAGGCATTACCTCAGAGGGTACTGTTGCCCCTGCTCCTGCTGAAATTCACTTACTTCCATGCTACAAGCTCACAAGAAAACCAGGAAGTAGATAAAAGTGAGAACATTTCATCTGATTTTACTTTTGGAAAGACTCTTAGGAAATGAATCTACAGCCTCCCACATCTTCAACAAGATGTCTTGTTTTGAGTTACATTCCTAGGACCCATCTAATTTTTCTCTTGTGGATTCCTCCGAGAAGAAAATGTTCTTCTTATCCTCTTAAAGGGTGTAGAATATCAAGTTTGTGATGGCAAAGCCTGTGCCTTTCTGGAACCCAAGGAAAGGCCCCTGGTCTGAGTCAGGCATCATATGTCTTTTGGCATTTCCTTACCCCATCTTCTCCTGAAGGCCTTTGTTCTTTAGTTACATGCTATCATTTCATTTCAGCCTCTGTCTCTGCTTTGTGCAGATTGGGTGAAAATGTAATTCTAGAGAATAGAACCTTTAAAACTATGTTGCTCCTTGACTAAAAGCAAACAGCATCCATGACTGGTGGTGTAATGTTGTACAACGTAATCAGTTAACTTTGCTCTAGTGAATAGTTTGTGTATCACTACCGGAGAATAAGACATTGGGACAAGAAAAAGTGACACTATTTGATAAATTAACAAAGTGGGTTGGCTGTATTTGATAACACCAGAGGCACACAAGAACAAATGAATGACTGGGAGAGTCAGTCTAAACTTAAAGAATGGTATGGAAGCAAGCAAGGAACCCACACTGAGTAATTTTAGGTTTCAGGTTGACTGGATTAAGTAATTGCTATATAGATAATAGAGTATCATTTCTGTGCACACCTACGAGGGTGTTTCTGGATGAGACTGAGTGAGCTAATGGGGTAGGAGAAAAGTGTCCTTTGTAGGTGTTTCCTGTCAAAGATGGGCCCAATTAAAAGGTATAGAACCATGACACCTGAGTGATATCAGTTGATTAAACATACATGAAAGTTTGAATTCTATCATGTCTCAGATAAGGTCTGACTAACATTCACAAATTTAGCTTTAAAAGGAAAAATACTAGTGCTAAAGGAGGTCTGGGATTTGTCTAACATGGATCTATAAGTAAAAGAGGCTTTCCCCACCTTCTCTTCTTTTAGATTTAGTGTGTCAGGCCTTATAAGATCTTTGATCCACTTGGACTTAAGTTTTGTGTAAGGTGATAAGTATGGGTCTAATTTCATTCTTTTACATGTCTATATCCAATTAGACCAGCACCATTTATACAAGATGCTGTCCTTTTTCCATTGTACGGTTTTGGCTTCTTTGTCAAAAATTAAGTGACCATAGGTGTGTGGGTTTCTATTACTATTGCTCTGTAGTAGAGCTTGAAATCTGGGATTGTGATTCCCCCAGATTTTTTTTTTATTGTACAGGATTGATTTAACTATTCTGTTTTTTTTATTCCATATGAAGTTGACAATAATTTTTTCCAGGTCTATGAAAAAATTGTGTTGGTATTTTGATGGTAATTGCATTGTATCTGTATATTAAGTTTGGCAGGATGGCCATTTTTATTATGTTGAACCTACCTATCCATGATCATGGGAGATCTTGCCATCTTCTGATGTCCTCTTCAATTTCTTTCTTCAAGACTTGAAGGAGAAGGTGGGAGGGTGGAAGCGGGAGGGGTGGAAAGAGGACTCTATGATGGAGATGTAACTTGAAGTAATAAATAAACATTAAAACACAAAAAGAAAAAGAGAGAATTGTTATTGGAAAATATAGAACTATGTGCCTCTTATTAAATACTATGACAGAATATTCAGTACAGAGGGAGAGTCATGCCTGTGATTAGAATATCAATCATGAAGTTGGTTTGGAGCCAGTGCTGTATAGTTAGTAGAGTGGGCTTAGAGGCAAGTCTGGAGGTTATAGGTGAGCTTAGCTGCTTAACTGCTATGGCCAGCTGCAAATCCATTCCCAACATGAAGAAATCATGATTACTCAGACAAGAAAACCTGGTGGCAGATCAAATGACATACAAATATTTTCCCCTGGAAAAGAACTTCATCTAAGCCACTCAGTATCTTTACTGCATATACATTTGAATTCCTTCCTGGAACCTTTGACATTTCTATCATTAGAAACCTTGTAGAAAACCTATTTTTAAATTAACTTATTTGTTTATTATATATTCCAATCATCATTCCCCTCCCTCCTCTCCTCCCAGTCCCACCCTCCCACACACTTCTCCTGAACTCCAACCCCATGCCCAGCACCAACCCACTCTGGTACAAAAAATTACATCAGGACTAAGTGCCTCCTCTTCTACTGAGGCAAGGTTAGGCAACTCTGCCAGGAAAGTGAGCTCAAGAGGGAGGCAACAGTGTCCAAATCAGAAACAGACCCCTTTCTAATTTTTAGGGGATCCACTTGAAAATCTAGCTTAATTTGTTGATTCTTATACAAAATTAAGTGTGACCAAAGGGGCACTCTTCTAGAAAAGGAGGTGTCTAGTAGTCTCACTTTAGTGCTCTTAGTATGTAGCCTTTCACTGAGTAATAGTAATCCTTATTCAAGTCTGAACATAAATCCAGCCTTAGTACAATGTTTTCAGTGGTTGGACGCTTCCTTCTAGATGTTCCATATGCCTTAAATTTGTGCCACTTTGATTTATTTAAGTCCCATGTGTTTGTGGGAATCAAGGGTGAAAGTGAGCATTAAAACTGTCCCTTGTACCCACAGCCCACCTACAGAACCAGCCCTTTCGTTCCCTCCATCTTGGCCCCTGCCTTACTTATAAAATAACATTCTATAATGAAAATAAACCCTTTCCCAGGGATCATTGTACTGGGACTGTCTTGAACTCAGCATGATTGTTTTGGGCTTATCCTAGGTCATTGGAGCAGAAGACTGGAGAAGAAACATGACACTCTGCTAGCCTTATCTACTTACTTTGTTTGTCATTATAAGAAAGAGAGGCGTAGGCATGCCACAGGATTAAGTTTGGAATCTACAGAAATCATAGAATGGCTGGGTTTTTCTTTGAGTTTCCATATTGAGTAATGACTATGTATAACTTACCACAAAAATCTCACTGAATAAGGATTAAGGATAAAACAGTAAACATTCAGATGTTGTAGGGATCATGGCCAGAATTATCTCCATCAGTAAAACAACCAACCCTAGCTGAAAGGCTAGACAAGGCTGAAGATAGTTGGTTGTCTGCTATTGAGTTCTATAAAAAACAAAATGCTTTCCCATTCCAGAAGGTATATTACATAGAGATGATCACAAAATTAACCTTATAAGTTAAAGAAGTCAAACCATGCACCAGGTTGAGATGCTCCTGAGTGCTTTCTTTGTTCTCAGTATGAAAGAATAGACTAAAAAAAAGAACAGATGAGTGTCAATTGTGTCCTCTCTATAAATTGCAGAACTGGGATAGTAACTTGTATAAATTCTCCCTCCTTAATCTTTTAAATTACAGTGTGTGTGTGTGTGTTGTGTGTGTGTGTGTGTGTGTGTGTGTGTGTGTGTGTGTGATGTATGTTTGTGAGTGTGGGTACACACATTCCTAAGTATACAAATGGAGGTCAGAGGACAATTTATACAAGCTGTTTCTCTCATTCTACTGTGAGTCTTGAGTCCTATGTTGCAAGTGTTTGTACCCACTGAGCAATCTTGGTGGCCCTTTGCTTAATCTTACTGGAGATCCCAATATATACCTCATTGGAATTGAATTAATTAGATGTTTGCCATCTTTTAGAATGTCTCTATTAAAAACATGAAGTTACTAATATTGGGGTCCCTGAGCTTCATTTAACAGAAAATAACAGATGGGTGAGACTAGTATAGATGTTGATTTCCAAGCTGACCCTTCCTTTGCAGAACAGTCTTGGGTTCATAAATATCTGTTTGAATGTTTGGTTGATGCCTGTGGTTTTGTTCCATTCAATAGATCCATGTAAACCCATCTCAGATGCTTTTTTAAGACTCACATATGACTATTAGCAGAAACAAAGTCACTAGGTAGCTCACTGACTTCAGTTCAACTTGTAAGTATGGGAATTAGTCTTTAAAGGGAACTGTAAAAACAAAATAGCATGACGGGAAAATATCACAAAATGCAGTAACTCAACTAGCAGTCACCAAATATTTTATTTATTATTACATGTCATATGTTGAGTAATATAAATACCATAAGCCAATTTTCCCACCCCAGAAGGTATCCGCTGCATAGATGATAAGAAACACAGCAATGAAAGCTAAAAAGGCCGTGATTCCTACAGAGTTGCAAAGAATTTACTTTTCAGGTTCTCAAAAAAGGCTGCAGAGGAGAGCCACATAGAAACCCAGCAACTATAAATTCTCCTTTAATTGCTGACCTAAGGGATGATGAGGGAGTCTTAGGATAGACAGAAAGTTCTGATTGTCTAGTGTTCTGGGCTAGGACATGGTGTTGAACACTGTACTCTTATATGACCTCCTGTGTTTTCAAATAACAACAGATGTCTTCTGTAGGCTCCCACAGGGACATTTATCAAAATCTGAGGCAGATGTTGTATCTCTAAGGTTGTGTGAATGGTGGACAGGGGAGAGCTAAGCCCATTGACTCTCTGGAGAGCAGCATTCTTTCTTCTAGTTTGAAGTGTCTTTATAACTTCAGTTTGAGTCACAAAGTAAATTTCTGGTAGATACTTCAGACTCTTTCAAACATCATAGAGCTTCTCTTCTTGCAGTATACAGCTTACATACCAGATATTATCTTGCCTGATTGAGTGTAATATATTTGTATGAATACTTTTCGAATGGAGTCTTCCCAGGTGGTTTAAAGAGTATTGGAGACACTGTTGCTGACTTAACATTGGAAGGGATCCTGTGACATAAATCTGGGAAGCTTTTAAAAGCTAAAACACTCAATCATAGAGCCATAAAGTTGAGAGATTCATTTCCACAGCTTCAAGAAGTAGAATGTTGCTGATAACAGAAATGATCTTAGAAGTCCCTCAGATTCAGATGAAATTATGCTGGTGTTTTAATGTCAGCACAATTAAGTGGAAATCACAGTATGAAGTGCCAAATGACTAACCTATGGATCCAGGATATAGTAAGTATTAGGAATTTATATTAGTACATATTATGTTTATTAGAGATTATATATGGAATTACATATGTTAATATATTATTATATATATTATGAAGCAGAAAATATATTATGAATTATATACATATATATGATAGAATATCAGTGCTATAGAATGCCATTTATTATACCACAGAAAGATAATTGCATCAAGCCCTTCAGAAAAGAGATTAATTATCTATGATGGAAATTGTGACTCATAGGGATTATGTCACAAGTATCTCTAGAAGCAAATGTGACAACTTCTTGGAGAGAAAGAAATAGTTCAGTGGACATTATGGATACAGGTAATACTCTAGATATAAAACAGAGTGAAAGTCAGGAGATCTAGGGTAACAGATAAGAGTGACACAAAGACAAAATTGAGAGTCTAGAGTCTTACATAGTCTGTTCTATATTTGCTTGAGAAATCTGCAGAGTGTCCATGGTGCCAAGCTGCCTAAAGCTTTGGTTAGAGGCTGAATAAATTTCCAAGTACGCATTACAAGCTGGAGTTGGTGTGGGCTTGACTCGATCAAAAAATATGTCTAAAGAATTGGAGTTGATTCACATTTCAGTGTCAACTGTCAGTGGTACAAATATCTGGATTTGGTAGTAGAGGCTTGCAATCTGAACCATAGACAGACTGAAGCTGGGAGGTTGCAAGTCCCAGGCCAGTCTGGACTGTATAAGGGAACCCTGGTTTATCCTTTTTAGAAAAGAAATATACAACTTTAATTATAGTTTTATTATTGGCTACTTCTAATCATAAAGCCCTCTATTGCCAAAAGAGTAAAATTTGTCTATATAGAATAAACAACCACAGTGTCTCACCTTCACCAATAACTTGAAATGGGAGGGATGTGGAGGTAAAGACCCAAAGAAGATGGAGGACTGAGTTGCATGAGTAGATATGGAGAGGACATTCCAAAATGGAGGGATTGACTTGAAAGGCTCTTTAGGAACAGCTTCTTGCTCTACCAGTTCCCCAAATCACCAGCAGTCTCATCCCAATGCCAAAGATCCATTCCTGCTAAAGAGGTACAGTATCAGAACCAGCCTCATAGCAGCACCATGGACAACTTTTAGTAGTTTGCTGAAGCAAGTAATTAGGGCACAATTTATTTGGTCCCTTTATCAAATGTAAGTAGGAGCCATCAAAGATAATCCAGTGGGATAGCATTGGCCATTATGAATCTTGAAAACATTCAAAGTGAAAGACACCGCTCATATAAGAAGACATGCTGTGTTGTGCTTGTATGCAATGTCTAGGACAGGCAAGTCCATCAAGACGGTCAGTGGGTTAGCGGCTGGGCAGAGGGATTACATTTGGAAGACAGAGAAGGTTCTAAAACTAGACTATGGCAATAGTTTAATAGCATCAATGATGTACATAATGGCATTGAAAATGGTTAAATGATAAATCTAGTGTTTTGTTTTCCTTCAATATGTTGAAGAAATTATCTCAAAGGTGAGTAACTACCGAGGTTTTCAGTTTACCTGACTTAACTTTCTTGTCACACACTGTCAATGCCAATGGAACTCAGCAGCAACAGTAGGCTGCCTACCTGTTCTGCTCATCCCGAACCACTGCCTATTTCTTATGCTTTGGGAACTACATGAGTTGTTCAACTCTCCCAGTCTCTTATGAGAACCATATGAAGAAACAAAACCACACCATCCTGTAATGGCAGTTTACTTGAAAAGCCAGATGAAACACATCATTTGGCAGCTACATATGCCTCTTGTCTTCTGTAGCAACCAGAAGCCTCTCCACGACTGTTAGTTTTGTTCCTATTGATCTTATTTCTTTCATGGAATGTGTGGTTCTAATTCTTAATTTTAAGGTCAACATATTTTCTAACTGGTACTGTAAATGTTTAACAACTATGACTAAATTATTCCTGCTTTCCTCCTTTTTCCCCTCTAGTCTTCCTCAGGAAAGCAGTCATTCAGCAGATCAAATGTTCAGGTTGAATGCTTTGAAGTGGATGTCCTCATCAATATCCTAGCAACTAAGGGCCAGCACCTTCTCATGAAATGCTGGAGCAGGAGTGAGCTCGCAGATTAACCCTTCAGAGACTGGATAGTGAGGAGTCCTCCATTTCAACCATCTAGAACCAATACTTCTGTTTTATGTACCAGTCTGAAGACATGGAGAAAGAACAGGCATTGAAGTTATTCCTCCAAACAAGGATTACTTAATAGTCTCTTTTCTGTTACTATAAAAATTACTTACAGATGGACAATGAATATAGAAGAAGGGAGTGTTAAGCTCACAGTTTTGGAGGCTCAGTAGGTTGATGCCATCATCAACTTGACTCTGGTCAGGACATCATGATGCTTGGCAGGAATGAGTGCAGAGGAAGGTCATGTGGTAAGACAAGCAGCCAGAGTGATGATCAACAATCTGACTCCTTTCTTTCTTTTTTTCTTTCTTTCTTTCTTTCTTCCTCCCTCCCTCCCTCCCTTCTTCCCTCCCTTCCTTCCTTCTTTCTTTCTTTCTTTCTCTCTTTTTTTTATTTTGGTTTTTCTATGTGTAGCCCTGGTTGTCTGGCTGTCCTGAACTTACTTTATAGACCAAGCTGGCCTCGAACTCATAGAGATTCTCCCACCTCTATACCCCGAGTGCTGGGATAAAAAGTGTGTGCCATCACACACAGCAACCAATCTGACTCTTTAACTTGCTCCCATGGGAAGTTACTGAGATCCTATGAGAACTGCATAATCCGTTCTAAGGAGTATGTCTTTGCTTACCTAATGACCCTCTAAAAGACTTCACCTCTTATAGATTATAATACTTTCTAGTGTCAGTGGATTAGAATTTGTAACACACAAACAGTTAAGTAACAAATTATATCCAAACAAAAGATGTTGTTAAAAGAAATTAAAGTGTGTGTCAGTGGTAATTAATCCAGCATACTTGCTCAGTAAAATACTAAGCATAATAGATGTTACTCAGTAAAGAGATATTTATATTGGCCATAGCAGTAATCAGGCATTGCTTTTCACAGAAGAATGTCAACAGAGGTTTGAGATGGTGATTCATCAGTGTGCACAATCTTCCTTCTTTTTTTTTTCAATTTAGAAAGAAAACATGACCTTTATCCTATTATTAAAAAAAAACAATAAAAAAGAATAGGTATTGAAGGGGCTGATAGGTTAATATAAGTTAGATTTAGTGAATA
>CAJQZJ010028957.1:0-11894 GCA_907164525.1 Lophiomys imhausi | reverse complement strand
CTGGTGGGAGTGCAGGCTTGTGCAACCACTATGGAGGTCAGTATGGCGATATCTTAGAAAACTTGGAATAGCTTTGCCACAGGACCCAGCAATACTACTTCTGGGTATACACCCAAATGCCTCTTCACGGAATCATAAGGAAGTTTCCTCATCTATGTTTATAGCAGCCTTATTTGTAATAGCTAGAAACTGGAAACAACCCATATGTCCCTCAACTGAAGAATGGATTAAAAAACTGTGGTACATCTACACAATGGAATACTATTCAGCTATCAGAAACAAAGATATTATTCAATTTGCAGCCAAATGGATGGAACTAGAGAAGCTCATCCTGAGTGAGCTAACCCAGACTCAGAAGGATGCACATGGCATCTATTCACTTATAGTAGGATTTTAGCTATATAGTACAGGATATCTATACTACAACCAACACACCAAAGGGAACATGTACATAGACTTTTTATTATTTTTATTTTTGTTTGTTTGTTGTTTGTTTTTTAGTTTTCTCTCCCTGGCAATGAGGCACTTTTCACTGGTGGTACTGCCTTGTAGGCCCCTCAGTATATGAGGAGGCTCTTGGCCCTCATATGACTTCTGAACTGGCGCAAGGGACAGTTATGTAGGGACATTCCACTCCAAAGGAAGGGATAGGGGGTAGAAGGTGGGAGGACGGGGCTTGGAAGGGGGGAAAGAGGACAATATGATGGAGATGTAACCTGAATCAGCAAATAAATAAATTTATTTATTTTTTTAAAAAAACTATAAACTGAATAATATGAATATACAAACACAAGACACACACTTATGCACACTTACAAGTGGATTTCTGTGAGTGGGATTCATACCTTTAAATTGTGCCATAAGAATTTTTAAAAATACAACTATTACTATGGGAAAAGAATTAGAGTATCGAGGAGAGCGAAGATGGTGGTGACCTACACTGACGCAATCTGAACGCGGGGAAAAAAGAGCCATAAAAAACACAGAGCTATTGGGCACTGTGCAAAAACCGGAGGGGCTAGACCCCTCCCGGGAACACTCACAGCTCCCAAGAGACTGTTAAAAGTCCCAGGGCAAGGTTCTCCCCATCTCTCACAGACAGGGAGGCCACTAAACCCGGGATTCGGGAACTCCCATTTGGTGAGGCGCCTGGTAAGATCGATCCCAACTTACAGCAGGCAGAATCAGGGTCCACTTGGCCCTAGATTGCTGTCCTATTGGGCTCCCCACACATCAGGTTGAACTTATACCCACTTAAAAAACGTTGCGAGATAGTGGAAACCTTAGCAAGGAACAAACAGGGGGCTCAGGGGGTGGTCCACAGCCACTCGTGAAGCGGAGGGCGGGAGGTTCTGAGAGAGCACGGGAAGCTGGGAACACAAAAACAGGCGGGAGGGGCCAAATCCCGCACAACTACGATAGCGCATCTGGGGAGGGAGCACGGCTGGAAGGGTCAAATCCCCGCGAGTCCACGGCAGGTCATCTGGGGAGAGAGACAGGCGTGAGCGGGGCCAGGGTTCTGTGCACCCATGGCTGAGCTGCTGGGACGAGAGGTACACTCAGGCAGCCGGAGGATACGGGGCTTGGGGTACCCACGGGACCTGTGGCGGGGCAGACAGGAAGGGAATCAGGCACAGAGTCCAGCCCTGTGGCGAGAAGCCTAGAGAGAAACCAGAAATCGGGACCATAGCTGTATCCTGGAAAATCCAGACATATCAGGTGTGGAGCCAGACCCTGTCAGCCTCCGGGACGACAAACAAAGCCCACAGAATCTGTGCTGGGCAAACAGGCCCATACCATCAGAACCACTACAGGCTGATAACTCAGAGTGCAACATAGAGAAGTCTGAATTGGGAGCAGTGAAACAATCCTGGTCCATTACTCACAACCTGGGAATAGGCTGCACCAGATCACAGTGCCTCTGGCGATTAAAACCACAGTGACCTTGAAATCCCCCTGTAAGCAATGACAGATAGCCAAGTAACTCGTCCCCTGCACCAAATCATCCACTGTGGTTCCAAGCACAGAAAACAGACAGCTAAATGCATCCAATGGCGAAAGGTCAAAAAAAAAAATAGAAATCAAGGAATTATGACTCCAACAAAGCAGAACCATCCTAGCTCATCCAATTCGGATGACCACACACCAACAGAAACACATGAAAACATTGACAATTCTGCATTAGGGAAAGTGATAGAGTCCCTGCAAGAAGAACTTAAATCTATGAAGGAATTCAAAGAAGCCACAATTCTACAAATCAAAACAAAGAACAACACCATTAAAGAGCTCCAAGCCAAGGTGACAGAGCTTGAACAGGAAAAGGAAAAAGCCATGAAAGATTTTCATACAAAAACAAGCAAGCTGGAGAAGGAAATGTACAAAACGAACAAAACCATACAAGACATGAAAATAGAAATAGAAACAATAAAGAAAACACAGTCAGAGTTAAAAGAGGAAGTGGAGAACCAAGGGAAGAGAACAGGAACTACGGATGTGAGTATCAACAATAGGATGCAAGAGATGGAAGACAGGATCTCAGGCATGGAGGATTCAGTGGAAGAAATCAGTAAAACATCCAAAGAAAATGAGAAGGCTAAAAAATCTCTCAACCACAACATCCAAGAAATCAAGGACTCAATGAAAAGACGGAACCTAAGAATTATAGGTATAGAGGAAAGAGAAGACTCCCGACTCTAAGGTCCAGGGAATATCTTCAACAAAATCATAGAGAAAAACTTCCCAAACCTGAAAAAAGAGATGCCAATAAAAATCCAAGAGGCGTACAGAACACCAAACAGATTAGACCAGAAAAGAAACTCCTATCGCCAAATAATAATTGAAACCCCAAATGTACAGAACAAAGAAAGAATATTAAAAGCTGTAAGAGAAAAAGGTCAAGTCACATACAATGGCAGACCCATCAGAATTACACCTGACTTCTCCCCAGAAACGATAAAAGCTAGAAGGGCCTGGTCAGATATACTACAAGTCCTAAGAGATCATAGATGCCCAGCCAGACTACTTTAGCCAGCAAAACTCTCTATCAACATAGATGGAGAAAACAAGATATTCCATGACAAAATTAAATTTAAACAATATCTACCCACAAACCCAGCCCTACAGAAAATCCTAGAAGGAAAATCCCAACCCAGAGAAGAAAACTCCACCCAAGAAAACAAAGGGAATAGAAAACCCATCAGCAACTAAACCAAAAGAGGAACAGGACCACCGCCTATACCAAACTAATGGGAAATAACAACCCCAGGTCACTAATATCCATCAACATCAATGGACTCAACTCCTCAATAAAAAGACATAGGTTTACAGAGTGGATCCGCAAGCAAGACCCTTTCTTATGCTGTATACAAGAGACACATCTAACTACAAAAGATAGACACTGCCTCAGATTAAAGGGCTGGGAAAAGGTTTTCCAAGCAAATGGACCCAGGAAGCAAGCTGGAGTAGCCATCCTAATATCAAACAAAACAGACTTCCCACTGAAGTTAATGTAGAAAGACAAAGAAGGGCACTATATACTCATTAAAGGGAATATTCATCAAGAGGAAATTTCAATACTGAACATCTATGCCCCAAATACAAAGGCACCTACTTTCGTAAAAGAAACACTTCTAAAACTTAAAGCGCATGTCGATCACAACACATTAGTAGTGAGAGACTTCAACACCCCACTCACAACAAAGGACAGATCATCAAGACAGAAGACAAACAGAGAAATATTGAGTCTAACAGAGATCATGAAACAAATGGACCTAACCGATATCTACAGAACTTTTCACCCAAACACAAAGGAATACACCTTTTTCTCAGCACCCTACGGAACCTTCTCCAAAATCGACCACATAATTGGTCACAAATATAGTCTCAGTAGATACAAGAAAATTGAAATAACACCTTGTATCTTATCAGACCACCACGGAATAAAGCTGGTCTTCAACAGTAAAAGAATCAACAGAAAGCCTACACAGACATGTAAATTGAACAGCTCCTTACTGGATGACCACTTGGTCAGGGAAGAAATAAGGAAGGAAATCAAAGACTTCTTAAAATCCAACGACAATGAAGACACAACATACCCAAACCTATGGGATACATTGAAAGCTGTGCTACGAGGAAAGTTCATAGCACTAAGTGCTTTCAAAAAGAAAATTGTGACAGCTCATATTAGTGAACTAACAGCTAAGCTGGGGGAATTGGAAAAAAAAGAAACAAACACTCCCAAGAAGAGCAGAAGACAGGAAATCATCAAACTTAGAGCTGAAATCAACAACTTAGAATCAAAAAGAACTATACAAAGAATCAAGGAAACCAAGATTTGGTTCTTTGAGAAAATCAACAAAATAGACAGACCCCTAGCCAAATTAACTAAAAGGCAAAGGGAAAGAACACAAATCAACAAAATCAGAAATGAAAAGGGAGAAATAACAACAGACATTGAGGAGATCCAGAAAATATTCGGGCATTACTTTAAAAATCTATATTCCACTAAATTTGAAAACCTAAGCGAAATGGACAATTTCCTCGAAAAATTCCACCTACCAAAACTAAATCAAAATCAGATTAACAGCTTAAACAGCCCAATAACACCTAAGGAAATAGAAACAATCATTAATAATCTCCCAACCAAAAAAAGCCCAGGGCCAGATGGCTTTAGCACGGAATTCTACCGGACCTTCAAACAGGAACTAACACCATTACTTTTCAAACTCTTCCACCACATAGAAACAGAAAGATCACTGCCAAACTCATTCTATGAGGCCACTGTCATTCTGATTCCTAAACCACACAAAGACTCAACAAAGAAAGAGAACTTCAGACCAATCTCCCTCATGAACATAGATGCAAAATACTTAATAAAATACTAGCAAACCGAATTCAAGAACACATCAAAAGTATCATACACCATGATCAAGTAGGCTTCATCCCTGGAATGCAGGGATGGTTCAACATACGAAAGTCTATCAATTTAATTCACCACATAAACAAGATGAAAGAAAAAAACCACATGATAATCTCGCTAGATGCAGAAAAAGCATTTGACAAAATCCAACACCCCTTCATGCTAAAAGTTCTGGAGAGAACGGGCATACAAGGACGATACCTAGAAATAATAAAGGCAATATACAACAAGCCAGTAGCCAACATCAAATTAAATGGAGAGAAACTTGAAGCATTTCCTCTAAACTCAGGGACAAGACAAGGATGTCCACTTTCACCATATCTCTTCAATATAGTACTTGAAGTCCTTGCTAGAGCAATAAGACAACTAAAGGAGATCAAAGGGATAAAAATTGGAAATGAAGAAGTCAAATTATCCCTATTCGCAGATGATATGTTAGTATACATAAGCGACCCCAAAAACTCCACCAAAGAACTCTTACAGCTGATAAACAACTTCAGCAAGGTGGCTGGATACAAAACTAACTCAAAAAAATCAGAATCCCTTCTTTATACAACAAACAAATATACCGAGAAAGAAATAAGGGAAACAACCCCCTTCACAATAGCCACAAACAACATAAAATACCTGTGGGTAACTCTAAGCAAGCATGTAAAGGACCTATATAACAAGAACTTCAAGCCCCTGAAGAAAGAAATGGAAGAGGCCTTTAGAAGGTGGAAAGATCTCCCATGCTCATGGGTAGGTAAGATCAACATAATAAAAATGGCTATCCTACCAAAATCAATATATAGATTTAATGCAATTCCTATCAAAATACCAACACAATTCTTTATAGACCTGGAAAAAGCTAGTCTCAACTTCATATGGAACAACAAAAAGCCCAGAATAGCTAAATCAATCCTGTCCAATGAAAAAACATCTGGAGGTATCACCATCCCAGATTTCAAGCTGTACTACAGAGCAACAGTAATAAAAACAGCATGGTACTGGTATAGAAACACTCCAGTGGATCAATGGAATCGAACCAAACATGGATCCACACACCTATGGCCAACTAATCTTTGACAAAGAAGCCAAAAACGCACAATGGAAGAAGGACAGCATCTTCAACAAATGGTGCTGGTCCAACTAGATGTCCACTTGCAAAAGAATGAAATTAAACCCATACCTATCACCTTGTACAAAACTTAATTCCAAGTGGATCAAAGACCTTAACATAAGGCCAGCCACACTAAAGATACTAGAAGAAAAAGTAGGAGAAACCCTCGAACTCATTGGCACAGGTGACAACTTCCTGAACAGAACACCACAGCTCAGGACCTGAGATCAACAATCAATAAATGGGACCTCATGAAACTGAAAAGCTTCTGTAAGGCAAAGGACACTATCATTCGAACAAAACGGCCACCAACAGACTGGGAGAAAATCTTCACCAACCCCACATCTGATAGAGGGCTATTATCTAAAATCTACAAAGAACTCAAGAAACTAAATGCCAAGAAACCAAATAATCCAATCAAAAAATGGGAGATGGAGCTAAATAGAGAATTCACAAAGGAGGAATCCCTAAGGGCTGAGAGACACCTGAAGAAATGTTCAACATCCTTAATCATCAGAGAAATGCAACTCAAGACGACCCTGAGATTCCACCTAACACCTGTTAGAATGGCTAAAATAAAGAGCTCAAATGATAGCGCATGCTGGCGAGGGTGTGGAGAAAGGGGTACCCTACTCCATTGCTGGTGGTAGTGCAGGCTTGTGCAACCACTATGGAGGTCTGTCTGGCGATATCTTAGAAATCTAGGAATAACCTTGCCTCAGGACCCAGCCATACCACTTCTGGGTATACACCCAAAGGACCTCTCATGGAGACATAGGGAAGTCTCCTCATCTATGTTCATAGCAGCCTTATTTGTAATAGCTAGAAATTGGAAACAACCCAGATGTCCCTCAACTGAAGAATGAATTAAAAAATTGTGGTACATCTATACAATGGAATATTACTCAGCTATCAGAAACAATGAAATCATGCAATTTGCAACCAAATGGATGGATCTAGAGGAGCTCATCCTGAGTGAGCTAACCCAGACTCAGAAGGATGCACATGGCATCTATTCACTTATAGTAGGATTTTAACTATATCGTACAGGATATCTGTACTACAACCAACACATCAAAAGGAACAAGGACATAATTTTTTTTATCTTTTTCTTTTTCCTTCTTTTTTTCTTTTTTTCTTTTTCCTTTTCCCTTCTCTTTTTCCTCTCTTTTTTTGTTGATATTCTTTGTTTTTCTGGGTTTGTGTGTTTGTTGGTCTTTTTTTTAGTATTCCCCCAGTAGCAATGAGAAACCATTCACTGGCAGTACTGCCTTGTAGGCCCCCGGTGAATGAAGAGGCTCTTGGCCCTCATATGACTCCTGATCTGTGGTGAGAGACTGTTAGGCAGCGACACTCCACCCCAGAGGAACAAGACGGAAGGGTCAGGGGGTAGAGCATGGGAGGGTGGGTCTGGGAAGCGGGAAAAGAGGACAATATGATAAGGATGTAACCTGAAGCAACAAACAAATAAATTTATTAACTAAAAAAAAAAAAAAAAAAAAAAAGGCAGGGGGCAGGGCTGAAACACTGTGAATGGAACAGAGGATACAGCCATTAAGCCTGGATTTGCAGACCTCCAAGTGTAGAGAAGACGTGGAGCTAAGGTAAAATACAAGAGAAATGTGGTATTGGCCCATGCCTTTGACTTAAGCAGAGACGGGGCAGGGGGGGAACCTTAGAGTTGGTGGTCTTATGTATTCCGGAGTCATATGGGGCGGGGTGGTGAGGGTGCATACTCTTGGTCCCACCATTCAAGAAGAGTACACCCTTGGTCCCAGCTCCCAGCACCTTGGAGACAGAAACAGGCAGATCCCGGAGCTCAGGGTCAGCCTGATGCAGGGCAAACTCTAAACAGAGAAAGACTTCGATCCAGGAGTGGTGGAACACATCTTTGATCCCTTCAGATGGGAAACACAGGTCCCTGTTCCCAATAATTAGAGTTCAGAGACACACACATGGTATTTGGAGGGACCTAGGTTTGGAGGCTACTTACAAAAGGCCGTCTCGATGCAGGCAGATTGTCCTTTGGGATCTCAAAATATATACACTAGAGCTGGTTTAGCTCCAAGGTGACAGAATGATTTCTTCTTTAACCCGGATTGAGAGATAACGCTTTGTATGTTGTCAGAAGGCCAAATTTGCTTCAGGAGAAGTACTACCTAGCCCCCCCATCCCCCCCCAGAAAAAAAGAAAAAAAAAGAGGGCAATTGTCCTAGGGTTGGGATTGGGGCAGGGCTCTGTTCTTATCGTTCCAGGAGAATCGAAGCGTCCATTAGGGGAGCCTGGGGACGGCTGGACAGCAGAATCCTCAGCAGAGAGCAGAATCAGGCACCAAGGAGGACGAGTGACCCAGTTGATTCTGCCTGGCAGACTTCCTCAATAGCTGTCTCCATCGGGGGCCTGCAACCACCACAGCAAGCCAATGTCAGTAGGACCGCTCAGCTCTACACAATGCCCCGACAGGAACCTCAGTGAAACCTGCAAGTGATCAGCTTCTGCCTACAAAACCCTTAGGTCATCTAAACAGCTGAGAACAGAAGGACTGAACATAAAAGGAGTGTACTAACATTTTTAATCATTTTTCCCATTGGGGTTGGGGCCCTAAACAGGTCTAATACGACCCAAATCAGCAGGAAGTCACTTTAAGAGAACGACGTCCCATGCCCAGAGGGTGGGGAGGGTGTTTCTCCGCCGTTCTTTTTGGTTATTTGAAGGATAACTGAAAACTCTGTTATGTAGGGGAAGAGACCAGAAGCTGATAAATGGTCCTGTCTTTAATGGGTTTTGGAGGTTAGCCCCAGGGAAATCCTACTTTTCCTTTTCTGTATCCTTCTTCCTCTCCTATGTAGGAGTGCATGGGCTTGAGAAAAATGAGATATAGACATAGCACAGGAAGGTCCAAGAAGAAGGGGCAGATTATTGAATATGCCCTTATACCTTTGTATATTGATACAAAATTAGTAGTTTATTTGACTAAAGTGGTATTGACCATTGTTTATTGTGCAAAAATAAGATTGTATTGGATTACATCGGTATTGATCTTTGTATATTGATGCAAAATTAAGATTATAGTTGGCCACAATGGTATTGACACTTGCATATGGACGTAATATTAAGATTATATTGGGCTACATAGGCATTGATCTTGGTATATTGATACATAATTAAGAGTATATTTAACCAAAATTGAATAGATCTTTGGTAATTTAAATTTAAGGTAGTGCTTCCCAATGGTATCATACCTAGAGATACTTAAAAATAAAATGTGAAGCTCTGACCTCTTGATACCAACCATCTAAAACGGTCTAGGATAGTTAAAACAAACTCCTAGTCATGCAAACATGTCTCTTTGTTAGCTACTATGACAGTCTATCACAGATATTCTCTAAACTACCCAGTAATCAAGTTGCTAAGAGACAAGCAACATTTGCTTATCTAAATACAAGAGATGGATAGGGCATCTCCAAAAACCCCTAAAGATCTGCAGAATATGGCATTCAAAGATGTTATCTTAAATCAAGATTTTTTTTGATATCGAGACATATCAGCGCCTGACAGCACCCCCTATTCTACTCCAAGTAGAAGATAAGCATCGAAGAACCTCCACTGTAAGATGGTTGAATTAGTGGCAAGCCTTTCTCTTGGCATGAAAAAACCCCCTGCACCAACTGCAGACAGACTTCTGTCCAAAAAGGACAAAACTTGGTAGCAGGGAAGTCGACAGCCTAACTCTGCCAAGACAGGGTAGGTAAGTCCTTCATAATCCCTGCTCTACAACAAATGTCTGTCAGAGAAACAGGACCCAAAGGCTGAAGATTGATGCTGGAATGTATGGAGAGAAAATGGGAACTGTCCAGGCAGTCATTGGTATGTTCTTTCTTAGTTTTGGAAGCTGCAGGCTCTGCACTTCCTATATAAGCAGATATATTTATCCCTCTCAGGTCTCTGAGGTGGTTGAAGAATAGACAGCTAGAGTCTTATAGTTAAATTTTGAACTGTTTAGGAATCAAGAGTGTGTTATAGATCTAAGAAGATACTCTTAAAAGTGTGTTGCAAGATAGTATGAATGTTGAGTCACATATAGGCCTTTAAACTCATGGAGTTGGTTAGATAGTAGAATGTTAAAGTCAGGGGCCAAATATGTATAAACTGGACATTGGGAAGGTATACTGGGCCAATTTACTCTCATAAATGTGGCATATTTATATCTATTGTTTTGTATAATACTGTTATAAGAGAAGGAACCAGCTGTTGGACTGAAAGGTGAAACTTCTGGGGGGAAGAGGGTGGAAGGGCGGGATAGGAAGGGGGGAATAGGGAGGGGTTTGTTACTGAGATGTAACTTGAAGAAAAAAAAAAGTATTTAAAAAAAAAGCAGATAGGAGGGTGAGGGGGAAGAGGGTAGGTGGGTGAGATAGGGAGGGGGAGAAGGGAGGGGAATATGATTGAGATGTAACTTGAAGAAATACATAAATATAAAAATAAATAAAAAATATTATTTTTTAAAATTTCAAAGAAAAAAAAGTGCTTAGTGTTTGTTGTCATTGTTGCTGTTGCTATTGTTAAGTAACAGAGTTTGATTCTTTGTGCCCATGTCATGTGACTCACAACTGCATGCAAATGTAGTTTCTAATCTGCATCCCTATAATATACTGTTCCTCAAGTTGTGGTGTCCCCTAACCATAAAATTATTTTTGCTGCTACTTCATAACTATAATTTTGCTACTGTTATGATGACTTGTAATATAAATATCTGTGTTTTTCAATGGTCTTAGGAAACGCCTGTGAAAGGGTAGTTCAACTCCAAAGGGTTCACACACCACAGGTTGAGAACCACTGGTCTAAAGATGCTGATGCCTTCTTCTGACACATTCATGCACTCACACACGTGCAAATTTCCCCATACTGACACAAATAATATTACTTTTCTAAAATCCACAACAAAGCCTACTAACTTGTAGGCTAATTAAAAGACAAAATAAAATGAAATAAAATGAGGATTTGAATGGAGGTACAAGATTCCCTATTTTCATTTGCAAAACACAAGCCTCATTCCAAGTCTGGCAGACCAAACATTATATTTGTAATTGTATGTCGCCTCTACAGTTCCCTTGGAGGACAGATGGCACACACTGTGAAAGGCAAGTCAAGTAATCAGAGCCTAAAACATGACTAGTATCCTATACAGTGTATCAAGAGTTTCCCTATGTTCTAAGGAACTCAAAAGGGGAGATTTTTTTTGCAAAAGTAGATGACTTTATATGATAGAGAGAAAGTTTACCCTAAGAATGCTCAAAAAACAACTTGTTTTAAAAACAACCCACTTGACCAGAGAGAACCAGGTAAGAGAAACCTATCCAGTGTTAGAGCAAGTTGCAGAATTTTGTCAATCTTTTTTGCATTGAGAAGATTCATTTTACTTTTGGTGCTTTGAAGTTTTTGTTTTATATTGGAGACAATTGCTTCTTCAGTGTTTTAAACATTTCTTTCCATATGTCAACTGTTATGTGTAAATTCCACAATGTACATTATCTTCTTATATGAAACTGTCTTTATGTAACAGTGTCATGAATGAATGTAAACAATGAAAATGTTTTTTAAAAAATTAAAACAACTTTATTTTGGGCATTATATGTCCAGTTTAAAAAAAAAAAGAATTAGAGTATCAACTGGGTATAGTAAAAGGTAATGGCCATTTTGTTCTACATAGTGAGTTCCCAAACACTGAGAACTATATAGTGAGACCCTGTCTCAGGCAAACCCCTCCAAACACACACACACACACACACACACACACACACACACACGCGCGCGCGCACACACACACGCACACATGCACACGCACACGCATGTGCACAATCACGCAAAAACCCC
>CAJQZJ010028954.1:0-16370 GCA_907164525.1 Lophiomys imhausi | reverse complement strand
TCCCTCCCTCCCTCCTTCCCTCCCTCCCTCCCTCCTTGTTCCTCTACTTGGTACTCTCCTTCTCCTCAGATGAAGTGGGTCCTCACATATCATACTCCCTCAGATCTTGCGTCATGTGAGGCCCAAGAGCTTCCACTCCTACTGGAGCTTGATAAGTCACACCATCTAGGGTGTGGGGTTCCACTAACCTGCAGCAGATTCCATGACTCACTGGTGGGTAGAATTTTTCCTAGGATAGATATGCTAGGTTCCTATCTATTTGGGTGTGTAGGTTGTAGGATAGTTATCCTCTGATGTATGGTTAATATCCATTTGTAAGGGAATACATACCATGTTTATCTTTCTGGGACTGCGTCAGCTCACTTAGGATGAGCTTTTCTAGTTCCATCCATTTGGTTTTAAATTGCATGATTTCCTCATTTCTGATAGCTGTGTAGTATTCCATTGTGTAAATGTACCCCAGTTTTTTTATCCATTCTTCAGTTGAAGGACATCTGGGTTGTTTCCAGTTTCTGGCTATTACAAATAAAGCTGCTATGAACATGGTTGAGGCAATGTCCTTGTGGTTTTGTTTCAAATCTTTTGGATATATGCCCAAGAGGGGTATGGCTGGGTCTTGAGGTAGATTTATTCCCAATTTTCTAAGATATCTCCAGATTGATTTCCAAAGTGGTTGCACAAGTTGCAGTCCCACCAGCAATGGGGGAGTGTTCCCCTTTCTCCACATCCTCGCCAGCATGTGCTATCATTTCAGTTTTTGATCTTAGCCATTCTGACAGGTGTGAGATGGAATCTCAGAGTTGTTTTAAGTTGTATTTCCCTGATAACCAAAGATGTTGAACATTTCCTCAAATGCCTCTCAGCCTTTAGAGATTCCTCTTCTGTGAATTCTCGGTTTAGCTCTGTACCGCATTTATTGATGGGTTTATTTGATTTTTGGTGTTTAATTTCTTCAGTTCTTTATATATTTTGGATATTAGACCTCTGTCAGATGTTGGGTTGGTGAAGATCCTTTCCCACTCTGTAGGCTACTGTGTTGTTCTAAGGACAGTGTCCTTTGCCTTACAGAAGCTTTTCAATTTTATAAGGTCCCATTTATTGATTGTTTTAGTGCCTGAGCTATTGGTGTTCTATTCAGGAAGTTGCTACCAGTGCCAATGATTTCAAGGCTTTTTCCCACTTTCTCTTTTATTAATGTTAGTGTGTCTGGATTTATGTTGAGGTCCTTAATCCACTTAGACTTAAGTTTTGTACAGGGTGATAAGTATGGATCTATTTGAATTCTTCTACATGTTGACATCCAGTTAGACCAGCACCATTTATTGAAGATGCTTTCCTTTTTCCATTGTATGTTTTTGGCTTCTTTATCAAAAATTAAGTGACCATAGGTGTGTTTATTTCTGGGTCTTCAATTTGATTCCATTGGTCAACTGGTCTGTTTCTATACCAGTACCATGCTGTTTTTATTACTATTGCCCTGTAGTACAGCTTGAAATCCGGGATGGTGATACCTCCAGATGTTCTGTTATTGTACATGATTGATTTAGCTATTCTGGGTCTTTTGTTATTCCATATGAAGTTGAGAATTGTTTTTTCCAGATCTGTAAAAAATTGAGTTGATATTTGGATAGGAATTGCGTTGAATCTGTATATTGCTTTTGGTAAGATTGCCATTTTTATTATGTTGATCCTACCTATCCATGAACAAGGGAGATCTTTCCATCTCCTGATATCTTCTTCAATTTCTTTCTTCAGGGTCTTGAAGTTCTTATCATACAGATCTTTCACTTGCTTGGTTAGAGTTACCCACAGGTATTTTATATTATTTGAGGCTGTTGTGAAGGGTGTTGATTCCCTTATTTCTTTCTCAGCCCATTTATCTTTTGTGTAAAGAAGGGCTACTGATTTTTTTGAATTGATTTTGTATCCGGCCACCTTGCTGAAGGAGTTTATCAGCTGTAGAAGTTCTCTGGTGGAATTTTTGGGGTCACTGATGTATACTATCATATCATCTGCAAATAGGGATACTTTGACTTCTTCCTTTCCAATTTGTATCCCCTTGATCTCTTTTAGTTGTCTTATTGCTCTAGCTAAAACTTCAAGTACTATGTTGAAGAGATATGGAGAGAGTGGGCAGCCTTGCCTTGTCCCTGATTTTAGAGGAAATGCTTTAAGTTTCTCTCCATTTAGTTTGATGTTGGCTATTGGCTTGCTGTAAATTGCTTTTATTATTTTTAAGTATGGTCCTTGTATGCCTGATCTCTCTAAGACTTTTATCATGAAAGGGTGCTGTATTTTGTCAAAAGCTTTTTCAGCATCCAATGAGATGATCATGTGGTTCTTTTCTTTCACCTTGTTTATGTGGTGGTTTACATTGATGGATTTTCTAATGTTGAACCACCCCTGCATCCCTGGGATGAAGCCTACTTGATCATGGTGTATGATACTTTTGATGTGATCTTGGATCCTGTTTGCAAGGATTTTATTAAGTATCTTTGCATCCACGTTCATAAGGGAAATTGGTCTGAAATTTTCTTTCTCCATTGGGTCTTTGTGAGGTTTAGGTATCAGGGTAACTGTGGCCTCATAGAATGTGTTTGGCAGTATTCCTTCTGTTTCTATGTTGTGGAAGAGTTTGAAGAATATTGGTGTTAGCTCTTCTTTGAATGTCTGGTAGAATTCTGTGCAGAAACCATCTGGGCCTGGGCTTTTTTTGGTTGGAAGACTTCTAATGACTTCTTCTATTTCCTTAAAGGTTATAGGACTGTTTAATTTGTTTACCTGTTCTTGATTTAACCTTGGTAGGTGGAATCTATCAAGAAAATTGTCCATTTCATTTAGATTTTCCAATTTTGTGGAGTACAAGTTTTTGAAGTAGGACCTAATGATTCTTTGGATTTCCTCAATGTCTGTTGTTATTTCCCCCTTTTCATTTCTGATTTTGTTGATTTGGGTATTTTCTCTCTGCCTTTTAGTTAGTTTAGCTAAGGGCTTGTCTATTTTGTTGATTTTCTCAAAGAACCAGCTCTTGGTTTTGTCGATTCTTTGTATTGTTCTTTTTGTTTCTAAGTTGTTGATTTCAGCCCTGAATTTGATAATTTCCTCTCGTCTGCTCCTCTTGGGAGTGTTTGCTTCTTTTTGTTCTAGCTCTTTCAGGTGTTCTTTTAGGTGGCTAGTATAGGAATTCTCCAGTTTCTTTTTGAAGGCACTTAGAGCTATAAACTTTCCTCTTAGCACTGCTTTCAATGTGTCCCATAAGTTTGGGTATGTTGTGCCTTCATTTTCATTGAGTTCTAAGAAGACTTTAATTTCTTTTTTTATTTCTTCCCTGACCCAGAGGTCATTGAGGAGAGAGTTGTTCAGTTTCCATGTTTTTGCAAGCACTCTGTTGTTTTGGTTATTGTTGAAGCCTAGCTTTATTCCATGATGGTCTGATAAGTTACAAGGAGTGATTTCAATTTTCCTGTATCTGTTGAGGCTTGCTTTGTGACCGACTATATGGTCGATTTTGGAGAAGGTTCCATGAGGTGCCGAGAAGAAAGTGTATTCTTTTGTTTTGGGGTGAAATGTTCTGTAGATATCAATTAGGTCCATTTGATTCATGACATCTGTGAGGTTCATTATTTCTCTGTTTGGTTTCTGCATTGTTGATCTGTCCAGTGGTGAGAGTGGTGTGTTGAAGTCTCCCACTATTAATGTGTGAGGTTCAATGTGGGATTTGAGCTTCAGTAGTGTTTCTTTAATGAATGTGGGTGGTCTTACATTTGGGGCATTGATGTTTAGTATTGAAATTTCATCTTGGTGGATTTTTCCTTTGATGAGTATATAGTGTCCTTCCCATCTCTTTTGATTAATGTTGGTTGAAAATCCAATTTGTTGCATACGAGAATTGCTACTCCAGCTTTTTTCTTGGGTCCATTTGCTTGGTATATCTTTTTCCAGCCCTTTACTTGGAGATAATGTCTATCTTTTTTGCTGAGGTGTGTTTCTTGTAAGCAGCAGAATGCGGGATTCTGTTTTCGCCTCCATTCTGGTAGCCTTTGCCTTTTTATTGGGGAATTGAGTCCATTGATGTTGAGAGATATTAATGACCGGTGATTGTTACTTCCTGCCATCTTGATGTTGGTGGAAATAGTGTGTGAATGAGCTTCTTTCCTTTTGTTTTTGCTGCAGGCATGCTATTTGCTTCCTGTGCTTTCTTGTGTGTAGTTAACCTCTTTGGGTTGATGTTTTCCTTCTAACATGTTCTGTAGAGCTGGATTTGTGTGTAGATATTGTTTGAATTTAGCTTTGTCATGGAATATCTTGTTTTCTCCATCTATGTTGATTGACAATTTTGCAGGGAATAGTAGTCTGGCCTGGCATTTGTGGTTTTTTAGGGTCTGCAAGACGTCTGTCCAGACCCTTCTGGCTTTTAGAGTCTCTGAAGAAAAGTCAGGTGTGATTCTGATAGGTTTGTCATTATATGTTACTTGACCCTTTTCCCTAGCAGCTTTTAAAATTCTTTCTTTGTTCTGTACATTTAGTGTTTTGATTATTATGTGGCGGGAAGATTTTCTTTTCTGGTCTAATCTGTTTGCGGTTCTGTAAGCTTCTTGTACAGTTATAGGTATCTCTTTTTTTAGATTTGGGAAATTCTCTTCAATGATTTTGTTGAAGATATTTTCTGGTCCATGGAGGTGGGACTCTTCTCTTTCTTCTATTCCTATTATTCTGAGATTCCGTCTTTTCATTGTGTCCTTCATTTCCTGTAGGTTTTGTGTCAGGACTTTTTTAGATTTGACATTTTCTTTGACAGATGTATCCATTTCTTCAATTTTATCCTCTGAGCCTGAAATTCTTTTTTCCATCTCTTGTATTCTGTTGGTGATGCTAGTGTCTGTAGTTCCGATTCTTTTCTTAAGGTTTTCCAGTTTTATGGATGTCTCAAATTGGATTTTCTTCATTGCTTCAACTTCCCTTTTCAGGTCTTCCATTCCTTTAAGTGCTTTATTCATTTCCATCACCTCCTTTGCAGTACTTTGTTGTTGCTCTCTGAGGTATTTGATTTCCTCCCTTAGGCCTTCTATTATTAATATAAGTGTAGGATTAAGGTCATTTGCCTTTGCTTCAATTGGGTTCAGCTGTCCAGAGTTGTCTGTAGCATTATTGCTAGGATCTGGAGACATCCTATTGTTTTGTTTTGTTTTTTTACCATGTTCTTGCGCTGACCTTTTGTCATCAGATGGACCCAGGTGTTATCTGTTTGTTTCTTTTGTTACCTGACCTTGGTGCTCAGGAAAACTCCCTGCCCTGGGGGTTGGCTGATCCTGAGATCCTGGTGTTTACCTCCAGATGACGGGCAGGTTCCTGTAATAGACTGACTGGCTCTTGGAGAGGAGGGTGGCTGCCGCTCTCCTCAACTGCTTGTGGCCCAATTGGACCAATATAGAGGCGATTGGAGTGGGGAGAGGTCTAGCCTCTGAGAACCTCGGATCTGACAGGTCTCCTCAGAAAGGCAGGTAGAGCTGTGGTTGGGTCTGTGTTCTCCTCTCACTGACCCAGTCGTTCTGGCTCCCCAGCTAGGCTGACTATGCAGGCAGGGAGCTCCACCCACAACAGATGCCGGCCTCAGTGCGCCTGCTGCGGACTGCCTCAGATGCTTGGGTGCTAGGGTGAGTGACCCACCTGCCCCAGTATTTGTGGAGAACACACTGTTGCGGGCTCTGTTGCAGGCAGTCTTGGCTCCTAATTGCTTTGCTGTGACTGGGTTAGGTCTCTACCTCTCCGCTACAGTGCACGCTGTGCCACCACGTTGGAAACTCCAGAAAAAAATAATCTCACTTACCTTTTCTCTTGTGGTGCGGCTCGAGTGCAGGCTGGATATCAGGCAGACGGGCGGGGCTCCTGGTCTGTGGCTGGAGCCATGGGCTGGATCCGCTCCTGGGCTAGATCTCTAGCCAGAGCTCCTCTCCAGACCAGTGATGGAGCTGGCTGATCTCAGGGTTGTGTTCCCGGTAACTGCGTGGGCTGTTTTACCTGGTGACTGGTCTCAATGTTCGCTACTACTCAGATGCACTGCTGTATGGTTGGCGCCATCTTGGAACTCTCTATTTCACCTTTTAATTCTAGTTTATAGTTCATCATAGCAGAGAAGTTACAATGGCAGGAGTGCAAAACAGCCAGTAATGTTGCATTCATAATCAAGAGCAGAAAGTTATGGATGCACACATTCTTACTATGTAGCTAGCTTTCCGTACTTTGTACAGTCCAAGGTTCAGGACCAGGGAAGGCTGCTGTCCACTTTCAAGTCGAGTCTTCCCACATCAATTGCTACATCCGTGGTAATCTCCCACAGGCAGGCCAATCTAATCCAGACAACCCCTCACTGATGTTCTCTTCTCAGGTGATTCTAAGTTGTGGGTGCTTCAGTTATAAGATATGAAGAAATCAATCTGGTATCAACCTAGATGTTTCATTCCTACTGGCTGGCTTACATAATCCTGGAAGTTCCAATTCACACTACCAAGGGAGAAAAATAACAGTCTTACCCAATTACAAACACTCTAAGTTTCAACAATGACTGGCTGGCCTGCCAAGAATTGCCCACTGGTACAGGGTGATAAAAATATTATGAGAGTAACCTGACACTTTTTGATTAGATTTGAGAGCCACTCCACAAGATGGAGTTCATACATGACATCATTCACAGGGCCAAGAACCCAGGGCTATGTAGGTCATGGGTTATCGGGGAGAATGTATTACTATTATTCTGTTAAATGGACCCACCATTAACCCTCTAATACTATCTTTATACCAGTAGATTAGTGTATCTCTCAAAACCTTCACCAGAGATGATTCTTTCTCTGGTGATGGTTATAAGTTCAGAGACCCACAATCAGCCAACAAGCAGAGAATATGAAGTTCAGGAATGCTCAGTCTAACTGGGACATTTGTATCTTATCTCCTTCTCCCAAGGCTCAGCAATCATCATGGAAGAGAGGACAGGAAGAGGATAAGAGCCAGTGGTAGCCAATGAGCATAGCAACACAGTGTTTTCTGGATAAAAAAAGACCAGTGCACATATAAACTGCTAGTGGCTATGACTGCATGCATGAGGCCTGTACAAATCAAGCCAGACAAAAGTATGGATTGGGAAGAGTGTTATGAAGTCCCACCCTTACCTGAGAAGATATTGACACCTAATGGCTGTTGGGAGAGGAAGAGTCAGTTTTCTTCAGGAATGTGGCCCTTGAGAGTTTACTCAAGTTTTATTAGATGACTCTAAGATGTCTCTGCACCCATACACACCCTGGAAGCCCTAAATGAATATAGTGGGTTTTTTTTGTTTTGTTTTTGTTTTTGTTTTTTTTTCCGCTTTTTTAAGAGCACATGAACTTGGAAGCAAAAAGTGATGGGGGAGGGATAGGGAAGGAGACTATAGGGAAAGGGGAATGTAAGATGTATTTAATCATTTGCTTTTTAAAAAAGATTAACATCTAAAAATAAAAAGAAATCTTTAAATGAGCAAAAACAGCCCTAGCCACCATTCCACCCATCTTTGGGGACAGTGTTATCTGTGGTCTCCTCTATTGGAAGAATACGTATCTATTTCTCCTGTCTTCGCCTGAGAAAAGCCTGCGAGCCAGCCTGTCCAAGGCTTACTTACTCTCTGAAGACGGGAGGACCTCGGGAGGACGCGTCCTTCCCTAAGCCTGCGAGCCAGCCTGTCCAGGGCTTACTCTCTGAAGACAGGAGGACCGCGGGAGGATGTGTCCTTCCCTAAGCCTGCGAGCCAGCCTGTCCAGGGCTTACTCTCTGAAGACGGGAGGACGGGAGGACGCGTTCTTACCTTACTTTAGCCCAGCTTCTCCTGCCCATCTATGCACTGAATTTCATCATGGGCATTTCTCCACAGGACACAGTTCTTATGTTTCACCCATGATTTTCATTTCTTTCCCCAAAATTATATTGTTTTACTATGAATGAAATAGAAATATTGTTAATATGTAAACAAATCCTACTATTTGAGTCATTTTGCTAAGAATTTCTGATTCGTTCAGTTATCCAAACCTCAAAACAATATAAAGTAAGGCTGAATTTCTCCACAGGACACAGTTCTTATGTTTCACCCATGATTTTCATTTCTTTCCCCAAAATTATACTGTTTTACTATGAAGGAAATAGAAATATTGTTAATATGTAAACAAATCCTACTATTTGAGACATTTTGCTAAGAATTTCTGATTCGTTCAGTTATCCAAACTTCAAAACTATTAAAGTAAGGCTGAACATGATGGTGCATACCTTTAATCTTAGTACTCAGGTGACAGAGACAGGTAGATCTCTATGAGCTAAAAGCCAATCTGATTTATTTGTCAGTTATAGTTTAGCTAAGGCTACATAGTGGGACTATGTCTTCAGAACAACCAAACAACAACAAAAAGCAGTATAAGATGAAAATTATTATTATTTTTTCAAGTGAACATTTTCCCATAAAAGAATCACATCATAGCTAGAAACTGGAAACGACCCAGATGTCCCTCAACTGAAGAATGGATAAAACAAAACAAAACAAAAAAACCCTATGGTTCATTTATATAATGGAATACTACTCAGGTATCAAACACAAAGAAATCATGCAATTTGCTGTCAAATAGATGGAACTAGAAAAGCTCATCTGAGTCAACTGACTAAGATCCAGGAAGATGCACATGGCATGTATTCACTTGGATTTTAGTTACTTAGTACAGGCTAACTATCCTACAACCAACAGACGGAAAGGAACAGGAACATGGACTTTGTTACTTGTTAAGAGGACACTTTGCTCTAGGGGAGGTACCATGTAGGCCCCATGCAAGAGGAAGTTCTTAGCCCTCATACTGCTGCTGAACTGAAGGCGGCTGATATGTAGGGGCATCCCACACCAGAGGAGTAGGATAGGTGGGAGAGGGGGTAGGGGGTAGGAGGGTGGGACCGAGTAGGGTGGAGTGAGGGGTCTGTGATGGAGATGTAATTTGAAGTAATAAATAAATGTAATAAAACAAAAAAAAGAATTACATTAATTCCACAAAGCATATAGCTATGTGACAGCAATGATAGAATTTGAAAAATGTGTACTACAGAGCAGGTGTTATGTTTTAATTACTCAGTTACTCTAACTCTGACTTTTTCAAAACATAGATTGTATACCTGAAAAGGATTGTTTGGAGATAGAACAATTTAAGTTTTGTGGCTTTTCAGAGAAATTAAATATTTAGGGAATTAAAGTTGGTTGCATGTTTACATTCTGAAGAGACTTCTTTTATAAAACCTATCTCTCATTTAAGAGTTACATACATTCAATGCCAACCTATATATTAGATACCACCTAAGTGTTAGCTTTGGAGCAAATGAAAGTTTGTGACAATTAATTATATGTAAAGGAATTCATGCCTATTTACATAGTGGGGAGATTTTTCTTGGAATCAACAAAATTACAGTGAAATGACATGTCACAAATTTGTTAAATACCTATTGTAGGTATTAACTGGAACTAGTCTACCTCTTAAGTGTAGAAAGGTGAAAAGTCAGATTCTTTTATAGTTTAAGTTATACTTTAAGTGTATTTCAGGGGAGAGAAGATGGCGGCGACCTACACTGACGCATTTTGAACGCGGGGAAAAAAGAGCCATAAAAAACACAGAGTTATTGGGCACTGTGCAAAAACCGGAGGGGCTAGACCGCCCCCCCCCGCCCAGGAACACTCACAGCTCCCAAGGGACTGTTAAAAGTCCCAGGGCAAGGCTCTCCCCATCTCTCACAGACAAGGAAGCCACTAAACCCGGGATTCAGAAACTCCCATTTGGAGAGGCGCCTGGTAAGAGCGATCCCAACTTACAGCAGGCAGAATCAGGGTCCACTTGGCCATAGATCGCTGGCCTATTGGGCTCCCCACACATCAGGTTGAACTTATACCCACTTAAAAAACTTTGCCAGATAGTGGAAGGCTTAGCAAGGAACAAACAGGGGGCTCAGCGGGTGGTCGGCAGCCGCTTGTGAAGCGGAGGGCAGGAGGTTCCGAGAGAGCACGGGAAGCTGGCAACACAAAAGCGGGCGGGAGGGGCCGAATCCTGCACACTCATAGTAGCACAGATGGGGAGGGAGCACGGCTGGCAGGGCCAAATCCCAGCAAACCCACGGCAGGTCATCTGGGGAGAGAGAAAGGCGTGGGCGGGGCCAGGGATCCGTGCACCCACAGCTGAGCTGCTGGGACGAGAGGTCCACTCAGGCAGCCGGAGGATCCGGGGCTTGGGGTACCCACGGGACCCGTGGCGGCGCAGACAGGAAGGGAATCAGGCACAGAGTCCAGCCCTGTGGCGAGAAGCCTAGAGAGAAACCAGAAATCGGGACCATAGCTGTATCCTGGAAAATCCAGACATATTAGGTGTGGAGCCAGACCCTGTCAGCCTCCGTGATGACAAACAAAGCCCACAGAAACTGTGCCTGGGCAAACAGGCCCATACCATCAGAACCATTACAGGCTGATAACTCAGAGTGCAACATAGGGAAGTCTGAAATTGGGAGCAGTGAAACAATCCTGGTCCATTACTCACAACCTGGGAATAGGCTGCACCAGCTCACAGTGCCTCAGGCGATTAAAACCACAGTGACCTTGAAATCCCCCTGTAAGCAATGACAGATAGCCAAGTAACTCGTCCCCTGCACCAAATCATCCACTGTGGTTCCAAGCACAGAAAACAGACAGCTAAATGCATCCAATGGCAAAAGGTCAAAAAAAAAAAATAGAAATCAAGGAATTATGACTCCAACAAAGCAGAATCATCCTAGCTCATCCAATTCGGATGACCACACACCAACAGAAACACATGAAAACATTGACAATTCTGCATTATGGAAAGTGATAGAGTCCCTGCAAGAAGAACTTAAATCTATGAAGGAATTCAAAGAAGCCACAATTCTACAAATCAAAACAAGGAACAACACCATTAAAGAGCTCCAAGCCAAGGTGACAGAGCTTGAACAGGAAAAGGAAAAAGCCATGAAAGATTTTCATACAAAAACAAGGAGGCTGGAGAAGGAAATGTACAAAACGACCAAAACCATACAAGACATGAAAATAGAAATAGAAACAATAAAGAAAACACAGTCAGAGTTAAAAGAGGAAGTGGAGAACCAAGGCAAGAGAACAGGAACTACGGATGTGAGTATCAACAATAGGATGCAAGAGATGGAAGACAGGATCTCAGGCATGGAAGATTCAGTGGAAGAAATCAGTACAACATCCAAAGAAAATGAGAAGGCTAAAAAATCTCTCACCCACAACATCCAAGAAATCAAGGACTCAATGAAAAGACGGAACCTAAGAATTATAGGTATAGAGGAAAGAGAGGACTCCCGACTCCAAGGTCCAGGAAATATCTTCAACAATATCATAGGGGAAAACTTCCCAAACCTGAAAAAAGATATGCCAATAAAAATCCAAGAGGTTTACAAAACACCAAACAGATTAGACCAGAAAAGAAACTTCTCTCGCCACATAATAATTGAAACCCCAAATATACAGAACAAAGAAAGAATATTAAAAGCTGTAAGAGAAAAAGGTCAAGTCACATACAATGGCAGACCCATCAGAATTACACCTGACTTCTCCCCAGAAACGTTAAAAGCTAGAAGGGCCTGGTCAGATATACTACAAGTCCTGAGAGATCATAGGTTCCCAGCCAGATTACTTTACCCAGCAAAACTCTCTATCAACATAGATGGAGAAAACAAGATATTCCATGACAAAATCAAATTTAAACAATATCTACCCACAAACCAAGCCCTACAGAAAATCCTAGAAGGAAAATCCCAACCCAGACAGGAAAACTCCACCCACGAAAACAAAGGGAATAGAAAACCCCTCAGCTACTAAACCAAAAGAGGCACAGGACCATCACCTATACCAAACTAATGGGAAATAACAACCCCAGGTCACTAACATCCATCAACATCAATGGACTCAACTCCCCAATAAAAAGACATAGGTTTACAGAGTGGATCCGCAAGCAAGAACCTTCCTTATGCTGTATACAAGAGACACATGTAACTACGAAAGATACACACTGCCTCAGAGTAAAGGGCTGGGAAAAGGTTTTCGAAGCAAATGGACCCAGGAAGCAAGCTGGAGTAGCCATCCTAATATCAAACAAAACAGACTTCCAACTGAAGTTAATGAAGAAAGACAAAAGGGCACTATATACTCATTAAAGGGAATATTCATCAAGAGGAAATTTCAATACTGAACATCTATGCCCCAAATACAAAGGCACCTACTTTCGTAAAAGAAACACTTCTAAAACTTAAAGTGCACATCGATCACAACACATTAGTAGTGGGAGACTTCAACACCCCACTCACAACAAAGGACAGATCATCAAGACAGAAGACAAACAGAGAAATATTGAGTCTAACAGAGATCATGAAACAAATGGACCTAACAGATATCTACAGAACGTTTCACCCAAACACAAAGGAATGCACCTTTTTCTCAGCACCCCACGGAACCTTCTCCAAAATCGACCACATAATTGGTCACAAGGATAGTCTCAATATATACAAGAAAATTGAAATAACACCTTGTATCTTATCAGACCACCACGGAATAAAGCTGGTCTTCAACAGCAAAAGAATCAACAGAAATCCTACACACACATGGAAATTGAACAGCTCCTTACTGGATGACCACTGGGTCAGGGAAGAAATAAAGAAGGAAATCAAAGACTTCTTAAAATCCAACGACAATGAAGACACAACATACCCAAACCTATGGGATACATTGAAAGCTGTGCTATGAGGAAAGTTCATAGCACTAAGTGCTTTCAAAAAGAAAATTCTGACAGCTCATATTAGTGAACTAACAGCTAAGCTGGGTGAATTGGAAAAAAAAGGAACAAACACTCCCAAGAAGAGCAGAAGACAGGAAATCATCAAACTTAGAGCTGAAATCAACAACTCAGAATCAAAAAAACTGTACAAAGAATCAATGAAACCAAGAGCTGGTTCTTTGAGAAAATCAACAAAATAGACAGACCCCTAGCCAAATTAACTAAAAGGCAAAGGGAAAGAACACAAATCAACAAAATCAGAAATGAAAAGGGAGAAATAACAACAGACATTGAGGAGATCCAGAAAATATTCGGGCATTACTTTAAAAATCTATATTCCACTAAATTTGAAAACCTAAGCGAAATGGACAATTTCCTCGATAAATTTCTCCTACCAAAACGAAGTCAAAATCAGATTAACAGCTTAAACAGCCCAATAACACCTAAGGAAATAGAAACAGTCATTAATAATCTCCCAACCAAAAAAAGCCCAGGGCAAGATGGCTTTAGCATGGAATTCTACCGTACCTTCAAAGAGGAACTAACACAATTACTTTTCAAACTCTTCCACCACATAGACACAGAAAGATCACTGCCAAACTCATTCTATGAGGCCACTGTCATTCTGATTCCTAAACCACACAAAGACCCAACAAAGAAAGAGAACTTCAGACCAATCTCCCTCATGAACATAGATGAAAAAATACTTAATAAAATACTAGCAAACCGAATTCAAGAACACATCAAAAGTATCATACACCATGATCAAGTAGGCTTCATCCCTGGAATGCAGGGATGGTTCAATATACGAAAGTCTATCAATGTAATTCACCACATAAACAAGATGAAAGAAAAAAACCACATGATAATCTCGCTAGATGCAGAAAAAGCATTTGACAAAATTCAACACCCCTTCATGCTAAAAGTTCTGGAGAGAACGGGCATACAAGGACCATACCTAGAAATAATAAAGGCAATATACAGCAAGCCAGTGGCCAACATCAAATTAAATGGAGAGAAGCTTGAAGCATTTCCTGTAAACTCAGGGACAAGACAAGGATGTCCACTTTCACCATATCTCTTCAATATAGTACTTGAAGTCCTTGCTAGAGCAATAAGACAACTAAAGGAGATCAAAGGGATAAAAATTGGAAATGAAGAAGTCAAATTATCCCTATTCGCAGATGGTATGTTAGTATACATAAGCGACCCCAAAAACTCCACCAAAGAACTCTTACAGCTGATAAACAACTTCAGCAAGGTGGCTGGATACAAAATTAACTCAAAAAAATCAGAAGCCCTTCTTTATACAACAAACAAATATACCGAGAAAGAAATAAGGGAAACAACTCCCTTCACAATAGCCACAAACAACATAAAATACCTGGGGGTAACTCTAACCAAGCAAGTAAAGGACCTATATAACAAGAACTTCAAGCCCCTGAAGAAAGAAATGGAAGAGGCCTTTAGAAGATGGAAAGATCTCTCATGCTCATAGATAGGTAAGATCAACATAATAAAAATGGCTATCCTACCAAAAGCAATATATAGATTTAATGCAATTCCTATCAAAATACCAACACAATTCTTTATAGACCTGGAAAAAGCTATTCTCAACTTCATATGGAACAACAAAAAGCCCAGAATAGGTAAATCAATCCTGTACAGTGAAAAAACATCTGGAGGTATCACCATCCCAGATTTCAAGCTGTACTACAGAGCAACAGTAATAAAAACAGCATGGTACTGGTATAGAAACAGACCAGTGGATCAATGAAATCGAATTGAAGACCCAAACATGGATCCACACACCTATGGCCAACTAATCTTTGACAAAGAAGCCAAAAACGCACAATGGAAGAAGGACAGCATCTTCAACAAATGGTGCTGGTCCAACTGGATGTCCACTTGCAAAAGAATGAAATTAGACTCATACCTATCACCTTGTACAAAAACTTAATTCCAAGTGGATCAAAGACCTTAACTAAAGGCCAGCCACACTAAAGATACTAGAAGAAAAAGTAGGAGAAACCCTCGAACTCATTGGCACAGGTGACAACTTCCTGAACAGAACACCAACAGCTCAGGACCTGAGATCAACAATCAATGAATGGGACCTCATGAAACTGAAAAGCTTCTGTAAGGCAAAGGACACTATCATTCGAACAAAACGGCAACCAACAGACTGGGAGAAAATCTTCACCAACCCCACATCTGATAGAGGGCTATTATCTAAAATCTACAAAGAACTCAAGAAACTAAATGCCAAGAAACCAAATAATCCAATCAAAAAATGGGAGACTGAGCTAAATAGAGAATTCACAAAGGAGGAATCCCTAAGGGCTGAGAGACACCTGAAGAAATGTTCAACATCCTTAATCATCAGAGAAATGCAACTCAAGAGGACCCTGAGATTCCACCTAACACTTGTTAGAATGGCTAAGATAAAGAGCACAAATGATAGCACATGCTGGCGAGGGTGTGGAGAAAGGGGAACCCTACTCCATTGCTGGTGGGAGTACAGACTTGTGCAACCACTATGGAGGTCTGTCTGGTGATATCTTAGAAATCTAGGAATAACCTTGCCTCAGGACCCAGCCATACCACTTCTGGGTATACACCCAAAGGACCTCTCAGGGAGACATAGGGAAGTCTCCTCATCTATGTTCATAGCAGCCTTATTTGTAATAGCTAGAAATTGGAAACAACCCAGGTGTCCCTCACTGAAGAATGGATTAAAAAATTGTGGTACATCTATACAATGGAATATTACTCAGCTATCAGAAACAATGAAATCATGGAATTTGCAACCAAATGGATGGATCTAGAGGAGCTCATCCTGAGTGAGCTAACCCAGTCTCAGAAGGATGCACATGGCATCTATTCACTTATAGTAGGATTTTAACTATATCGTACAGGATATCTGTACTGCAGCCAACACACCAAAAGGAACAAGGACATAATTTTTTTTTATCTTTTTCTTTTTCCTTCTTTTTTTTCTTTTTTCTTTTTCCTTTTCCCTTCTCTTTTTTCTCTCTTTTTTTGTTGATATTCTTTGTTTTTGTGGGTTTGTGTGTTTGTTGGTCTTTTTTTTAGTATTCCCCCAGTAGCAATGAGACACCATTCACTGGCAGTACTGCCTCGTAGGCCCCTGGTCAATGAAGAGGCTCTTGGCCCTCATATGACTCCTGATCTGTGGTGAGAGAATGTTAGTCAGGGACACTCCACCCCAGAGGAACAAGACGGAAGGGTCAGGGGGTAGAGCATGAGAGGGTGGGGCTGGGAAGTGGGAAAAGAGGACAATATGATAAGGATGTAACCTGAAGCAAGAAACAAATAAATTTATTAACTAAAAAAAAAAAAAAAAAAGGCAGGGGGCAGGGCTGAAACACTGTGAATGGAATAGAGGATACAGCCATTCGGCCTAGTTTTGCAGACCTCCAGGTGTAGAGAAGACGTGGAGCTAAGGTAAAATACAAGAGAATTTTGGTATTGGCCCATGCCTTTGAATTCAGCGGAGAC
>CAJQZJ010028953.1:137596-168324 GCA_907164525.1 Lophiomys imhausi | reverse complement strand
TTGGCAGTGATCTTTCTGTTTCTATGTGGTGGAAGAGTTTGAAAAGTAATGGTGTGCTGTCTGCACAGACTACAGAGAAAGCAGCCAGTCATTTTGGCTTTCATACCTATTTCTATGGTTGTATCAAACAGAATTACAGACGTGACCTAGGCCATCAGGGGGTACATGTGTGTATCACAGACAAATTATGCCTTTCTAATTATTCCTTTTAAGGTTTTCTTTGTCTTCCTTTCCTTCCTCTTGTTTCTTCTTTTGTTACTTCCTTCTACTCTCCTCAATTCCCTTCTCTCTTTTCATCACTCTCTCTGCCTTTTCTGTTCTTTCCTGATTCATGCCTCCCTCTTTTCCTCCTTCTTTCTTCTGGTCTGTTCCTTTTTGCTCTTCCTCCTCCTTGTTTTCTTCTTCTATGTTTGTCTATGTTGGTCTGGGTCTGTCTCTGTGTGCCTCTGTGTGTGTCCCTCTCTGTGTCTTTGTCTCCCTCTATCTCTGTCTGCCTCTGTCACTCTGCCTCTGTCTACCTCATCCCCATAAACAGGTCTAATTCTGTAGTAAAACTGGCCTAGAATTCTAGTACTCACTATGTAACTCAGGTCATCATCCAAAAATAAAGCAACCCTCCTGCTTTAGCCTCCTATATGCTACATTATAAGTTTCATTTTTGGAACACATACTACTGTCATTAATACAGTATAGATCTTGTTTTGCCAACTGTTTTCTACAACACTAACTTCTAAGTCAAGTGGCAAAGTATCTGATCTACCTAGAAAGTTTTCTGGTTAAGTATTGTGAGTTTAGAGACTTTTTTTTTTTTTTTTTTTTTTTGCAAAAGAAAGATGATAGCTGTGTATTTAGAAATTTCCCACACACCTATAAGTTCTGTTTTGTGTATCACCCCAAGTATACTAATTGTAAAAAGTGTTTTATGGGATTATAAGATTTAACATTTACAAAATCAATCCATTTGGAATTATTTTCTGCAACAAAGAGAAATGATTAAAAATGTAACACTATAATATAATTGTGTTTTACTCATAAAGGGGTTTGCTTCCTTAGTTACAGCTGGTTTTCTATGCTTTCACCTTGCAGATCCTGGGGTTCAAACTTAGGTCTTCAGTTTCAAAAAATTATATCTTCCTTTTACAGATATAAAAATAAAGACAGTATAAGTGAGTTTGTTTGAAAAAATGATTCAATTATATCCTAGCTCATAATTCTCATTGTTCTGGATTTTCATGTTTTTTTTTAAATACTTTATTTTTTTTTCTTCAAGTTACATCTCAGTCACAAACCCCTCCCTATTCCCCCTTCCTATCCTGCCCTTCCACCCTCTTCCCCCCAGAAGTTTCCCCTTTCAGTCCAACAGATGGTTCCTTCTCTTATAACAGTAAGTATTATACAAAACAACAGATATAAATATGCCACATTTATGAGAGTTAAATGGCCCAGTATACCTTCCCAATGTCCAGTTTATATATATTTGGCCCCTGACTTTAACATTCTACTATCTAACCATCTCCATGAGTTTAAAGGTCTATATCTGACTCAACATTCATACTAACTTGCAACACACTTTTAAAGTATCTTCTTAGATCTATAACACGCAAATTAGAAGTATCTACAACTTAAAACGCTGAAGATGGGAATATTGCGGAACAGTTTACTCTAAATTAACAACGGCAGGGAGGTATAATTTTTTCTATTAAGAGTCCCTAAATTATTTTATAGTTTTCACTGGAAGGAGAGGCTACAGATAGGAAATATATCTAGATAATGGAACTTTCACAGAAATATGGCTCATGTGAATGTGTTTTGAATATTTCTGAGATATTTTGGCTTTCACAGTGACACATAAAAGGACCATAGCCTAGAATAGGAGTAACTGTTTAGGACTTAATGGTGGCTTCCAAAAGATATACCCATCCCCTAAACCCTAGAACTTACAAAAATATTTCATTTGGAAAAAAGACCTTTGAAAATAAAACTTAAAGGTCTTTGGCTGAGTTGACTCCATAGTATCCAAGTGGGCCCTAAATTTTAAGTTATTTTTTCTACGAGGTTTAGAAGGTAAAATGCAAAAGTAGAGAAGGTGGTGTCAATGAAAAGATGGGGCCGTAGAGTAACTGCTACAAGTTACCAGAGACAGGAAGAACCAAGAATATGAAATGCTCCTAGAGGCTTCTGAAATACTGTGCATACCTTTACCTGACCAAACCATCCGATCTGAAAGAAGATCAATGCCAGAATTTTTGAGGGGCTGAGATCATGACAGTTTGTTTTAACAGCACAGAAAAGTCACATATGTCCACTAGACAACCTTGTGTTTTCTTCCTGATTTCTTAAGGCTCTTAAAACCCTGTTGTGGATTCACAGCCCCGATCAATACTGTAATAATCTCATTCCTTTCCACTATTCTTGGAACTTCTCTGCTGTAGCTGTGGGCAACCACCCAGGCCTCCTGAAGGCTGTGAATGGGTATCCAGCAGAGAGAACAAAAGTAGGTCATATCTAAGAAAAATCCCAGACCTTAGTAATTTTTTTTTTTTTTGGTTTTTCGAGACAGGGTTTCTCTGTGTATCTTTCGCTGTCCTGGACTCACTTTGTAGACCAGGCTGGCCTTGAACTCACAAAGATCCGCCTGCCTCTGCCTCCCAAGTGCTGGGATTAAAGGCGTGCGCCACCACCGCCCGGCAGACCTTAGTAATTTTAAATATCTCCTGGACATTGCAATCCAATCCAATGTTTCATACGCAGTCAAGTAAAACAAAACTTGGTCTTACTAATATGATAGATATTAGAATTAAAAATTTCTGTATAAATTAAACATTTGACATGTTCTTTTTTGTTTTTTGTCATTAAAGCTTAAATTTTTTTTAACATTTTAAAAAATTTATTTATTTTTTGCTTCAGGTTACATCTCCCCCATACTGTCCTCTTTCCACCCCTCCCAGTCCTGCCCTCCCACACTCTAGCCCTTTAACCTTCCATCCCACTCCTGTGGAGGGAGTGTCCCTACCTAACAGTCCCCCACTCCAGTTCAGCAGTCATATGATGGCCAAGAGCCTCCTCATACACTGGGGGCCTACAAGAGAAAAGTGTCTCATTGACGTGGAGAAAAAGAAAAAGTCTATGTCCATGTTCCCTTTGGTGTGTTGGTTGTAGTGTAGATATCATGTACTATATAGCTAAAATCCAACTATAAGTGAATAGATGCCATGCGCATCCTTCTGAGTCTGGGTTAGCTCACTCAGGATGAGCTTCTCTAGTTACATCTATTTGGCTGCAAATTGCATAATTTCATTTTTCCTGATATCTGAGTAGTATTCCATTGTGTATATGTACCACAGTTTTTTAATCCATTCTTCGGTTGAGGGACATCTAGGTTGTTTCCAGTTTCTAGCTATTACAAATAAGGCTGCTATGAACATAGCCATGTTCTTAACATACACTCACATTTCACAATCAATTGATATATTGAGAGAGGATTATATTTTGTTTGGTATGGAACTTTTCATAGACAAGTTAATGACTTTGTAATTGACAGCTGTTCAATCAAGTTTGATTTGTTGGCAACAAATAAGTTCTCCTGAATCCCTAATGGCTGAGATACACTTGAGGAAATGCTCAGCATCCTTAATCATCAGAGAAATGCAACACAAGACAACCCTGAGATCCCATCAAAAGATCAAAAACTCAAATGACATCACATGCTGGCAAGGTTGTGGAGAAAGGGAAACCCTACTCCATTGCTGGTGGGAGTGCAAGCTTGTACAACCACTATGTGTAGAGAGCTGCGACGTGCCGCGCCTTAAAGATGGCGCTGGTCTCCGCCTTCCACCAGCCCGACGGTGAGCGCTCTCGGTGGTAAACAAGTCCATATTTGGCTAAGACCGCTGATGTGGCTTTACTTGATTGGCTATATGTGGGCCTCTAAGATAGCACCATGTGGCTTTACTTGATTGGCTATACGTGGGCCTCTAAGATAGCACCATGTGGCTTTACTTGATTGGCTCTTCATTTAGTATTTAGCCTGTGGGTTGGTTCTGCCTGGCCCCCATTCGGAAGACTGTTTTCAAGGGACCTGAATAAACTGCAGGAGAAGAGCTTTTGCGAGTTGCGTCATTTCTTGCCGGTCGAGAGGGACGCGACAACTATGGAAATCAGTCTGGTGATATCTTAGAAAACTTGGAATAGCTCTACCTCAAGACCCAGCCATACCACCTCTGGGTATACATCCAAATGATTCCTCACCAAACCACAAGGACATTTCCTCATCTATGTTCATAGCAGCCTAACTTGTAATAGCTAGAAATGGGAAACAACCCAGAAATCCCTCAACCGAGCAATGGATAAAAAAACTGTGGTACATCTACACAATGGAATACTACTCAGCCATCAGAAACAATGAAATCATGCAATGTGCAGCCAAATGGATGGAACTAGAGAAGCTTATCCTGAGTGTGCTAACCCAGACTCAAAGGATGCGCATGGCATCTATTCAGTTATAATCAGATTTTAGCCATAGTATACAGGATAACTATACTACAGCCAGTGTACCAAAGGGAACAGGAACATAGACTTTGTTTCCTGCCAATGAGACACTTTGCCCTAGCGGTGCTGCCTTGTAGGCTTCCAGTGTATGAGGAGGCTCTTGGTCCTCATATGACTGCTGAACAGGGGTGGGGGACTGTTATATAGGGACACTCTACTCTGGAGGAGTGGGATGGAAGGGATGGGGGTAGAGGGTGGGAGGGTGGGACTGGGAGGCATTGAAAGAGGGTACTGTGATGGAGATGTAACCTGAAGTAATAAATAAACATTAAAAAAAACAAATAAGTGCTCCTAATATTCATACATACAATCATTCTCTTCTAGGTACAAAATCCTTATTGCTTCTTTATATCTTTCTAGTTTTGAAACATATCCCTATTTCAGAATATATTTTTATTTAGATTTCAATTACTTTACAGCTAGATTACAATGTTGAGCTTTATGTTATAGAAAGGTCTTATGTGTGATTTCCAAAAGATGATTTCAATGTTCAGAGATATGGTTCATGGCCTATCTGAGGCATTATCTGACTGGATAGTGAAAGTTGCTGATGGCTAATTAGCCAGGCAGAAAGAGCATAGAAATGTGGAACTTCCTGGGAGGGAGAAAGGAAAATACAGAGTTTTGTATCCTGGGAAGATACAGAGCAAGCTCTTTTTTCTGCCAGGAGTTATAGATGTGTCTGAGAGTTCTGGAAGGTACAGCAAGCCACATGGTTGGTTGGGATTAAGAGGTCGAGTTAATTTAGGTGAGCTTGTTGAGAGTCTGCCCAGGTAAGGCCTAAGCACTGAAACATTAAAAGGTCTTGGTGTATTTATTTTATGGGCATAAGTGTCACTCCTGGTCTCAAGCCTTATCACCAGGCCTCGAACTAAGGACAATCAGGCTTGCCCGGTCTGCAGGACTCCTGGCAGGCCCCACCAGCATACACAACAGTTTATAGTTATTAGTAGGGTTAGTTGTTAGGTAATAGGTATTTATAATTATTAATAAATATATTTATTAACAAAGTTTCAGTTTTGGTTTTAAAATTTTGATTTTAGTTGGTTATGTTTAGTGTAAATTGATGTGTGTGTGTGTGTGTGTGTGTGTGTGTGTGTGTGTGTGTGTTTCTTCCAAAGAATTAGGGATGTAGTAGGAGTGATTGAGATGAAAAAATGGATTCTGACTTGTATCTAGATCTATCTTTAATCGCAGAGTTGATATCTATGGGAGCTTTGGAATCATCCAGTAATATTCTCTATATCCTGTAACTGCTCACAAATCACATCTGAAGCTGATGTATAACATGAGGTTCTGTAACTGCCCTTTGTCTCTATGAATTTAGTTTCCCTTCCTTCCTTATGTCAAAGCAGCACCATTTTTTCCTCTTTATTATTATTTTTTAAATTTTACATTCCAATTGTCACCCCCTCCCTCCTCCCACTCCCACCTTTCCACTTGCTTTCCCCAGACTTCCCCCAATCCAGTACCAGCCCACTCTGGCATATCACATCAGGACTACGTGCTCCTCTTCTACTGAGGTAAGACAAGGCAGCTCTGCTAGGAAAATGGGATTCAGAGGGAGGCAACCACATCCAGGTCAGAGATAGTCTGAAGTACCAATTCTAAATGCAAACAATCCACTTTATTTTCACTAGATGGTTCTGGAGTAGATAGTAAGTACAGGAGCAGTCTGAGGTCTAACATGTTGGTTCATATTAATAATCCCACCCTTCAGAAGGTGGAAGCAGGAAGCAGGATGAGGAGTTCAAGGTTATTCTTAGCTACATAACAAGTTACAGGATACCCTGAGACAACTGAAACTGTCTCAAAACAAACAAACAAAAAACCAACCAACCAACCAACCAAACAATGGATTATGACAATCTGAATGGATTATAAATAGTATAAATGCAACCCTCAGTCCTCAAACAGCATAAACAGAAGAAGTACAAAAATTAGGCTTAAAACCATGTTTTGCTGTGTCAAATCCCTGCTTTGTGGTGTAGTTAGTATTCTGCAAGTACTTTTATGTAATTTTGCTTGCTAGTGTTTTCTTTGATGGTGAAGTCCTTAGGGATTAGGATCATATTTAAATAATTCTCTTTGTACATAACTTAATATAGCACAATTGCAGAATTAGTACTTTAAAATTCTTTTTGATGAGTGAGTGTTGTTATGCCCAAATCCCTGATAAAAATCGCCACATTTCTAAACTCTGTAAAGACTGTTTTACACCTTTTAAAATGGGACAATTAGTAAAAACTAAGATTTAGAAAGGCCTTTAGGGAGTTTGCAATTCTAGTGAGTGTTTTTCATCATCCAGAATTAATGTTTATTTTAGAGAAATATTGGCATTGTAGTGCTAAAGTATTTGAAAGAAAAGAGCACAATGGCATAGTCATTAATAAGGTAATATTTTATGAACCTAGTTATTGTTTATATGAGCTTACTTGTGAATAGAGATTTTATAAATCATGCCAGTGATTTACTAGGAGACAGAGTGGATATCCTTTGAATAAAACTGAAGCAAGTATCTCAAGGGTAAAGTGATGATATCCAGTAATTGAAAAGAAATATATTTGGGAAAAAAACAATAAAAGATAAGAAATATGGGTGATAGAAAGTGAGAATGAGAATTTTTTTAGACAAAGAATGTTATCCATCCAGAAGTTCAACATTCAAGTCTAAACTGAGTCAGTTTCCATAAGAAAATCCTGGCAAAATAAGTAAGTGAAGCATCAAGGGCTCTAGACTTCTTGTTGGTCATAAAATGGAGATTGACTTTAAGAGCTCTGATGACTTCAGCTCTCTGTAACATTAACACAACTGAAGATAAGAAATAAAGTTAGCAAGCTCTAAGTTCACAATTTTAAACTGATTTGTGATTGTCAGGTTAACGAATGCTATTTGTGGTTAAGAAGTTAGCATAAGAAAACATCAAGTTGCTTTGCAGAAGAAGAAATGTTTTCATTTAAGTCAGGGCATCACCTTCAAATGGTTACACTCGGATTAACTACTAACATTTTAAATAACTTCTCTGACCTCCATCATATCTTCAATATCTGATATCACTTAACTGGAAAACTTCAAAAACTGTGTAAGTTCAATGTTCAAAGTGTATTAATTCCAGAAAGTACATAAGTTATTAATATTGAAAATGTCACAGGTGGTGAGGTTTTTGCAATAAAGCTTGGCAGACCCTCAACCAGGGAGATCCTGTTTACTAAACACCCTTTGCTATGGATAGCAATCTGTTGCCCTTCATATTTATTCTAGTTATTGTTTTGGCACTAATCTTTACCATTACACATTTATAACATTTTTCATGACCTGAATTTTAGGCTTTTTTTTTTTTTTTTTTTTTGCCCTGAGCTTTCTATATTGCTATCTTTTAGATGGTCTATGGGAATCTGTAAGGATATTTGATCTCATACATGTCAATCAGAAGGGAGTTTAAGACTGCAAATCTTAGTCATTGAGAACCATGAGCCAAAACATGGCTTCTCAGAGGACTGACAGAAGATGGATCTCCCTGTGCCACTTACTGGATCTTTACAACAGACCTTTGTGGTAAATTTCACTAGTATCATTTCTGCTTTAAACATGTTGAGACTAATGTTTAATGATGGAAAGCAAGATGCACAACATCTCTTAATCAAAAATTTAGAGTATGAACCATATACTTATATACAACAGAAATGCAGCAGGGACATGTGTGTTGGCAGTGGGAGATATGTAGAGGTTGAGAAGGCCACAGTGGTATATACAAGGGACCATGCAGCACAAATGATGTATGTGGTGTGTAGATAGTGCCTTCTACCTTCCATCTCTCCTCTGACATTTCTAAGATACCCCTGTTTTCAATTAGATGTTTTTATGAGACCTTTATGATCCACCCAAATATAAATTTGGAAATTATTGTAAGTTAAGCTATAAAAAGTGTGTGAGTTGCCCACTATGTGAAAGAAATCGTTTAAAAAAGTAAAGCCTGGGTACATAAACATGAAAATCACAAGGAAACTGAACCAAAAAAGATAAAGTAGCTGCAATATTAAATTTCACTTTCAACTATTTTCTTTAAGGCTGTCCCTAGTAGTAACTATAAATGGTGTGAATTTTGTTTAAAATTTAATTAGCAGGAAAGCCCTCTCATGTGAGCAGCCTTGAGAGTATTTAAGGGGAAAAGCAACTTCTACAGAAGTGCTCTAAGTTTAGCTTTCTAAATTTAGTTGATATATAAAGAAATAATTATATATCTGGCTTAGTCATAATTGCACCATCTTCTCTCTCATGAAAGGCTACAGATTATATAACTGCAGCTATTGATTTTCCACATCAGACATTTTAATTGAAAGGTTAAGAGGAAGCTGGATCAGCATAGTTTGAGGTTACTAATTCTGCATTAAATAATTTGAGACATAAAGTCTCTCAGTAGAAAAAAGGCTAGGAATTTTATTTAAAAAATTCACTTCTTGGAAACAGGGTATTGCCTTCATGAATCAAGGAAATAATTTTAAAACCTGTTCCAAAATAATCATGCCTTTAGCTTATAAATAACGTTTTGCCATTATTTGTTTCTGTATATGTTTGTGTTATAGACCACACAAGGCTTTCGTGATACTTTGCAGCTGACATTTTTAGTCGAGATTGGTAGCTGTGACAATGAGATGAAGATAATGTTAAGATGGTCATTCGTAGCTATTGGCGTTGAGAGACTACAATTCAATCCTCAGTCCTAAAACTCCTACAGAACAAAAGATCAATACTCACTATTCAGCTGTCAAAATTTACTGAGATTCCCAATACAGTCGAGTAGCAATGGAAACAAATAACTCTCATCACCATTAGGGTTGACAATCATCTAAAAATTATCACCAGAATAAAGGTGGAAGAAATGGATTGGATAAATGCAGATGAAATGACAGGGAATAAAAAAAAATAAAACATTATTAAATCTAGACCTTGCTCACACAGCTTACTGCAGAACTCCATGAATATCATCAATATACTGAGTAATTACTGATATGCTTGAATTACAAAACAAAATTAAGCATGTAAAGCTAAATATTTGCAGTGAAACTCTCATAACATTTTAATTATTTTTGTCAATACTTCCCAAGGAAGTTATATATTACATACATTTTTCTTTTTCAGAAAGAATTGGGACATGGATAACTAATTAAATAAACCTTGAATTGCCAATTACATACACAGTGAACCAACATCTGTTGTGTAACTTTTCTTTGGGAGACATAGGCAAACATGTATTCACCCCAGATGGGGTACCAGTGATAGATCAGAGAAATGATTCCAAATCTAGCCTTGTGAATCAATGGGCTCATTAAAGTCAGTTCAAGGAGCACTGGTGAGAGTTTCCAGATCATGAATGACCCCAATGCAGGTGTTTTGTCAAGAGCCCACCCAGCACAGGTGATAGCTCATCAGAGTTGCATTCTTGGAGTTCCTGACAAACTTGTGAGGAGTTTCATCACTGTCTCCTTTTCTCTAGCAATCTTTGGTTGCTTATACAACCTTGAAGAGAGGGCCTTGTGAGTTTTTTAAATTTTCTAAGCTTCCTGAGTCTTGTAAACTTGGTGAGTTCCTTGAGTCCTTCAAGTCTAATTAACTTCCTTAGTCTACAAGCCTCCCACTTACCTCCAGGATAGACTATGCTTCAATTAAATGGAAATAGCCATGCAACACAAGTAACAGTTCTTAGTCTGAAAAATCTACAGTGCTGAGGCATTAAGAAGCCTTCCTGATAGCTTAGTCTGAATTGGGTTCCCAGTCCCTGCTTCTACAGCATGTGCCACACATCCAGTGTCTTAGGATTTTCTGCAAGATTTTTAAAATTGATGGTTTCAATCAGTGATAGTCTAATCTCTGTGTCTACTGTACAATATTCATTTACTATTGCATGCCTCTCACTCATATATATTCTTTGTCATTTATACCTTACCCTCTCTTTTCTCTTTTCCCATTTCCTCATCATTTTACTGCTTATTATTTTTAGTCTTTTCTTTAAAAATACCTACATGATATACATTTTCCCCAATATGTATTCTACTGCCACTGGTTTTGAACCTTATTGGTGATACAAATTTAAGACACAAGTGTCTTCAATGGCATGCTAACACACCAAGAAGGCTGTTAAATCATAACATCTATTCCTGTAATTGGGTTCCTCATTAAATCATCATAGGGAATATAAAGACAAATGAAAAAAAAAAACATCAGAAAGAGTCATCGAGAAGACTTGTGTAAAACACACACACACACACACACACACACACACACACACACACACACACGAGAGAGAGAGAAAGAGGAAGTGAAAATGAAAACTTAAAGAAAATTTCTGTCCAACATACACAAAACACTACCAAGAAACCCCAACAATAGCAGAAAAGTCATCACATCCTATCCACAAGCTTATGACTCTTTAATAATAGAAACCAAGTGATAATGTAGGAGCTCAAATGCTAGAGAAAGATTTCAAAGTATACTTTTAAAAAGGACCAGTAACTGTATAGAAAACTCAAATAAACATAAAGAGTAAATGAGGAAATTAATTAAAGGTCTAAAACAGGAAATTAGCAAACTAGATGAAATGATCAGCAATCAAGTGGAGAAAGTTATTTAAAAAAACAAGTAAGTTTATGTCCATGTTCCTTTTGGTGTGTTGGTTGTAGTACAGATATCCTGTACGATATAGCTAAAATCCTACTATAAGTGAGTAGATGCCGTGTGCATCCTTCTGAGACTGGGTTAGCTCACTCAGGATGAGCTTCTCTAGATCCATCCATTTGGTTGCAAATTGCATAATTTCATTGTTTCTTATAGCTGAGTAATATTCCATTGTATAGATGTACCACAATTTTTTAATCCATTCTTCAGTTGAGGGACATCTGGGTTGTTTCCAATTTCTAGCTATTACAAATAAAGCTGCTATGAATATAGATGAGGAGACTTCCCTATGTCTCCATGAGGTGTCCTTTGGGTGTATACCCAGAAGTGGTATGGCTGGGTCCTGAGGCAAAGTTATTCCAAGGTTTCTAAGATATCTCCAGACAGACCTCCATAGTGGTTGCACAAGCCTGCACTCCCACCAGCAATGGAGTAGGGTTCCCTTTCTCCACACCCTCTCCAGCATGTGCTGTCATTTGAGCTCTTTATCTTAGCCATTCTGACAGGTGTGAGATGGAATCTCAGGGTCGTCTTGAGTTGCATTTCTCTGATGATTAAGAATGTTGAGCATTTCTTCAGGTGACTCCCAGCCATTAGGGATTCCTCCTTTGTGAATTCTCTATTTAGCTCCGTCTTGCATTTTTTGATTGGATTATTTGGTTTCTTGGCATTTAGTTTCTTGAGTTCTTTGTAAATTTTAGATAATAGCCCTCTATCAGATGTGGGGTTGGTGAAGATTTTCTCCCAGTCTGTTGGTTGCCGTTTTGTTCTAATGACTGTGTCTTTTGCCTTACAGAAGCATTTTTTTTTCATTTCTTTTTCCTTTTCCTTTTTTTCTCTTTCTTTTTCCTCTCTTTTTTTTTTGTTGTTCTTTGTTTTTGTGGGTTTGTCTGTCTGTTGGTCTTTTTTTTAGTTCCCCCCCCCTTAGCAAGGAGACACCTTTCACTGGCAGTACTGCCTCATAGGCCCCCGGTGTATGAAGAGGCTCTCGGCCCTCATATGACTCCTGATCTGTGGTGAGAGATTGGTATGCAGGGACACTCCACCCCAGAGGATCAAGACTGAAGGGTCAGGGGGTAGAGCATGGGAGGGTGGGGCTGGGAAGCTGGAAAAGAGGACAATATTATGTTAAGGATGTAAACTGTAGCAACAAACAAATAAATTTATTAATTAAAAAAAAGCAGGTAACAACGTTAAAACACTGTAAATAACATAAAGGATACAGCCGTTCAACCTGGTTCTATAAACCTCCAAGTGTCAAAAAAACGTAGAGCTAAGGTAAAATACAGGAGAAATGTGGTGTTAACCCATGCCTTTAACTTCAGCAGAGATGGGAGGAGCACCATAGAGTTAGTGGACTTATAAATTCTAGAGTTACACTGAGCAGGGTGGTGAGGGTACACACCCTTAATCCCATCATTCAAGAAGAGTACACCCTTAACCCCAACACACTAGAGACAGAAACAGGCAGATCTCAGAGCTCAAGGTCAGCCTGATTCAAAACAAACTCTAAATAGAGAAAAACTTCGATCCAGGAGTGGTGGAACACATCTTTAATCCCTTCAGATGGGAACCACAGGTCTCGGATCCCAATAATTAGAATGCAGAGACACACACATAGGATTTGGAAGGACCTAAGTTTAAAAGCTACTTACAAAAGGCCCACTCAATACAAACAAATTGTCCTTCGAGATCTCAAAATATATACACTAAAGCTGGTTTAGCTCCAAAATAACAAAATAATTTCTTCTTTAAACCAGATTGAAAGATAACACTTTATATATTGTCAAAAAACCAAATTTGCTTCAGGAGAAATATTACCTACCCCCCCCAAAAAAAATAAAAAATAAAAAAGAGGGTTATTGTCCCTGAGTGAGGATTAGGGCAGGGCTCTGTTCTTATCTCTCCAGGAGAATCAAAGCATCCATTCAAGGAACCCAGGGACAACTGGACAACGGAAACCTCAGCAGAAATCAGAATCAGACACCAAAAGAAGATGAGTGACCCAGATGATTCAGCCTGACAGACTCCCTCGATAGCTGTCTCCATCAAAAGCCTACAACCACAACAACTCAGTATCGCTAAGACTGTTCAGCTCTACACAATGCCCCAGCCAGAACCTCAGTAAAGCCTGGAAGTTCAGCTTCTGCCTACAAACTCCTTAGGACATCTAAACAGCTGAGAACAGACGGACTGAACATAAAAGGATTGTATTAACATTTTTAACCATTTTTCCATTTTGGTTCGGGCCCCAAACAGGTTTACTACGACCCAAATCAGCAGGAAGTCATTTTAAGAGAGTGACGTCCCATACCCAGAGGGTGGGGAGGATGTTTCTCCGCCCCCCCCCTTTTTGGTTATTTGAAGGACAACTGAAAACTCTGTTATTTAGGAGAAGAGATTACAAGTTGTTAAATGGTCCTGTTTAATGGGTTTTGGAGGTTAGACCCAAGGTATTCCTTCTTTCCCTTTTCTGTATCCTTCATCTCCTATGTAGGAATGCACGGACTTGAGAAAAATTGAGACATAGACATAGCACAGGAAGGACCAAGAAGAAGGGTCAGATAATTGAATATGCCCTTATACCTTTGTATATTTATACAAAATTACTAGTATATTTGGCTGAGTCGTATTGACTATTGTTTAGTGTGCAAAAATAAGATTGTACTGGTCTATGTCGGTATTGATATTTGTATATTGATACAAAATTAAGATTATAGTTGGCCACAATGGTATTGACCCTTGTATATGGACACAATATTAAGATTGTATTGGGCCACATAGGCATTGATCTTTGTATATTGATACAAAATTAAGAGTATATTTAGCCACATTTGAATAGATCTTTGTATATTGATACAAAATTAAAGGTAACGCTTCCTAATGGTATCGTACCTAGAGCTACTTAAAAATGAAATGTGAAGCTCTGGCCTCTTGATACCAACCATCTTAAACTGTTTAGGATAGTTAAGAAAAACAAACTCCTAGTCATGCAGGCATGTCACCTTGTTAGCTACTATGACAGTCTATCACAGATATTCTCTAAGCTACTCAGTAATCAATTTGTTAAGAGACAAGCAACATTTGCTTATCTAAATACAAGAGATAGATAGGGCATCTTCAAAAACCCCAAGAGATCTGCAGAATATGGCATTCAAAGATGTGGTCTTAAGTTAAGATTTTTTTTTTGATATCGTGACATATCAGCTCCTGACAGCACCCCCTATTCTACTCCAAGTAGAAGAAAAGCATCGAAGAATCTCCAGTGTGAGATGGTTGAATTAGTGGCAAGCCTATCTCTTGGCATGAAAAAACCCCTTGCACCAACTGCAGACAGACTGCTGTCCAAAAAGGACAAAACTTGGTAGCAGGGAAGTCGACAGCCTAGCTCTGCCAAGACAGGGTAGGTTAGTCCTTCATAATCCCTGCTCTACAATAAATGTCTGTCAGAGAAACAGGACCAAAAGGCTGAAGACTGATGCTGGAATGTATGGAGAGAAAATGGGAACTGTCCAGGTAGTCACTGGTTTGTCATTTCTTAGTATTGGAAGCTGCAGGCCCTGCACTTCCTATATAATCAGATATATTTATCCTTCTCAGCTCTCTGAGGTGGTTGAAGAATAGACAGCTTGAGTCTCATAGCTAAATCTTGAGGTGTTTAGGAATCAAGAGGGCGTTCTTGATCTAAGAAGATGGTTATAATAGTGATGCAAGTTAGTAGGAAAGCTAAGTCAGTTATAGAACTTTAAACTCATGGAGATGGTTAGAAGGTAGAAGGTTAAAGTCAGGGGCCAAATATGTATGAATTGGACATTGGGAAGGTATACTAGGCCATTTAACTCTCATAAATGTGGCATATTTAATTCTGCTGTTTTGTATAGAATTTACTGTTATAAGAGAAAGAACCATTTGTTGGATTGAAAAGGGAAGCTGTTGGGGGGGAAGAGGGTGGAAGGGTGGGACAGGAAAGGGGAATAGGGAAGGGTTTGTGACTGAGATGTAACTTGAAGAAAAAAAAATAAAGTACTTATATAAAAAAACAAGAAAAAACAATAAAACTGAGACTATAGAAAAAACCCCAAAAATGATTCAATTAATCAAACAAAACAAAACCAATACAAACAAGAGTAAGCAGATGACAGCCTACAGCAATAAGAAATGTACTCAGTGATTTAGAGCAGAAATACCCAAAACTAGAGAAGTAAATGTCTACACAAACACAAGAGACATATCAGACACCAGATGGAGATGACCAAGAAAGAACTGCTCCTTAGAGCATAGCGAAGATGTCAAAAACACAAAACAAAGGAATGGTGTTAAAAGCCACAATGTAAAAATACTAACTCTCACACAAAAGCAAAAAAGCAAACGTGTTAGCGTTTTATCAGTTCTCTCATAAACAGTTCTATCTTTAAAATTAATGGAAAAGCAAGAACATGTCAAGACAGGTACAAACTAAGCCAATTCATGACACCAGATATCTATGAAACAGTCTGTCTCAACACATACAGGATTTATTCTTAATAGAGTCCCATGAAACACCTAAATTTGATCATATGATATGTCACAAAGAAAGCCTTAATGACTATAAATGTAATGTTATATATTGGATCAAATCACATTGTAATAAAAATTAGAACTCAACACCAAAGGAAACGACAGAAACAACATAAATTATTGGAGGTAAATTATGGGAGATTGAAGAAATCAGTGAAGAACCTAAAACTTTCACATCCAGAATCAAGTTGAAGTGACAGACCAAATTAGCAAAACTTCTGGGATCCAGCTAAGGCAATTCTTTTAGGAAAAATGCTAATATCAACACATCTCAACATGTCCTCAAAAATAACAAAGAAAAAAGATTACCACTCTCATTCTACCTAGTAAGTATTTCCTGTATACTTAAACTACATAAATATATGATAAAAACAGCAAAGTTGAAGAAAGAACAATTTCCCTGATAAATATAGACACAAAACTTTTAAACAAATACTTATAAGCTGAATTCAGAATTGCCACTTGATATCCATGTTGTTTTCATCCTAGGGATACAAAGGGGCTTAACATGAGCAAATATTATAGGTTTAAAGACGAATTATACCATTACTGTAGCAGAATTGTGGAAAGCTTTTGATGAAGTTCAACTTCCTTCTTGATTTTTGAAGGAAATATGGTAGAAGAACAGATATCAACAAACTTCTACATATGAGTAACCTATGGGATATTATTCCAAGTGGGGAAAGTAGAGCCCTTTATTTAAAATATAAATATAAAACAAGGGTGCCCACTACCTCCACTCTCATTCAGTATTACGCTTAACATATTAGATAAAATGATAAACTAAAATGAAGAAATAAAAGAGAAATTTCTTATAAATAAGAAAGGAAATTAAATTATTGCTATTTTCAAATGGAATCTATGGTCTTATACTCAAGACTCTAAAGATTCCATAAGAAAACTCTTAGATCTTTCAGGAAAATAGGAGAATACAAATCAACATATAAACATTATTAGAAATTCTATGTACAAAATTAGTAAGAAACCTGGAAAACTAAGCAAAGAAACCCTTCAATTTACTGTAGCTTCAACAAACATAATAGTAACAATAGTAACACAAAAATAGGTTCTAGGAATACCTTTAACTAAGGAGATAAAACCAAAAGACAATGACAATGAAAGCTTCAAGAAACTGAACATATCATTAGAAAATAAAAAGACCTTGATAAAAAACTATGAAGATAGAAAGATTATGAAGTTACTGGTTGGAAAAACTATATTGTTAAAATGGCTATATTACTGAAAGAAGTCTGTAGTCTCAACAAAATCCCCATAAAAATTCCAATGACATTGTTCACAGATATAGATACAAGCCTAAAATTCATGTGAAATCATAAAAAACAGTGACTAACAAAAATAATATAATAAAAATAATACTGTAGTTATCACAATACTTGACCTTAAATAATATGATATTATCACAAGGAAAAAGACAGCATGGTACCAGCACATAACAGACAACTAAATCAAAGGATTAGATCTAGGGACTTGGAAATAAACTCACATAGTTATAATCATCTAATTTTGACAAAGATAAGTAGAGAAAAGATAGCTTCTTCAACAAATAGTTCTGGGAAAAAACATTTCCACATACACGACAATGAAATTAAATCCATATCTCCATCTGGTGAGGGGCAGGAAATCAATTCAAAACAGATCAAAGATCTCAACATAAGATCTGAAAAATTGGTCCTGTTAGAGAAAAACAGGGCAAAAATTTCAATACTTAGGCATAGGCAAGGACTTTCTGAAAAGGATTACAACAACACAGGAAATAGTTCTAAAGTTGACAAATAGGATTGTATTAAATTAGAAAACTTCTACTAAGCAAAGGAAACAATCACAAGAGTGATGAAACATCATGCAAAATGGGAAGGAATCTTTCCCAACTATAATCAGGTAGGAGGATAATATGTTGAAGTATAAAGAATTATAAATACTAAATACCAAGTAAACAATTTATCTAACCAATAAGTAGAATAAAAACAGTGGTCACTTCACAAATGAAAAATCAAGAAATTTTCTATGAATATTAAAAAAATTAAATCTAGCCATCACAGAAATGTAACTTAAATAGTTTTAAGTTACATCCCGCCCCTGAAGGAGTTACTACCAACAAAAAATGCATGCATGCAGTGATATGAGAAAGGAGAATGCAGTTATTTGAAATGTAACCTGCAACAGCCACCATCAGAAGCATTGATATTTCTTTAAAAAAAAGAAGGTAAATAGAACTATCACATGACCTAGCTATATCACTCTCGAATATATACAGAATAGCTATATCCTACCAGAGAGATACTTTAACATCTGTTGAATGCTGGCTTTTCACAATATCTAAATAGTGTGTGTGTGTGTGTGTGTGTGTGTGTGTGTATTTGGTCTAGAATGAATATGACAAGAGTGGTGGAAGACATATTAAGGTATGAATGACAAAAGAGTAATTGTATAAAAAAGGAGAAGAGGAGTTGCAGGAGGGAGAAGGATCAATAAGAAGAAAAAAAATGATCGAAAATTCCATAATGCTATTTGTTGCTTTATTTATTATTTTTGAAAGCTAAAAATGAAAGAAAGTAAGTATCAAGCTTTTAAAATAGACCCAGCATATAACTGACCTTATATACAGCCTGAAAGCATGCTGACATCATAGGTGGCAGTGACTGTTATCCAACATTGGTAAGCAAGATTCAGAGATTCAGTCACAAATTCAGAATTTAATGCAACTGATTCTCTGCCTTTGATTACTCAGTTATTGTTTACTAAGATTTTGTTTTAGCTCTACCTGCATTCCATCCATGAGTGTGTATGTGTGTGTGTGTGAATGCATTTGAATGCAGGTACCTATAGAGACCTGAAGAAAGGATCAGATCCCTGGAGCTCAAGTTATAGATAGCTGTAGATGTCTGATGAAGGTGCTGAGAACCCATCTCTGGTCCTCTGAAATAGCCTTTTACCACTGAGCCATCTCCAGCTCCAATTACTCAGTTTACATAACATATGTACAGAATTGTTTTATTTATCTGCTGGGCAATGATATTGGAGTGATTTCGTGATTTATGTCTGCGTAGGTCTCCCTTCTCTTAATACTATGGTGTCAGAAATGGCTCAGAGGGAAGATATGAAGTGTGGATCACATGACAGGACCTACTGTTCTAGAAGGATAAGTAAACAATGAAGAGCCTGCTTGGGACTCCTCCAGGCCTTTAATCAGCTATAATAGTGAAAATACTAATTTCTTTTATTAATGCATGTATACAAGGTATCTTGATCGTATCCACTCCCCATTCCCTCTGGTTTCTCCTACCCCACATATACCCAGCATGACTCACATCCCCTCATAACCTCATGTTTTTATTTTCTACTAAGTTCAAGATGTGCTGCCCATATAGATATAGGTGTAGGCCATCTCCTGGGGCGTGAGCAACCTACTCACAGAAGAGAGATGTGCCCTCTCTCAGTAGACCTCAACTGTCACAGCTCTGCAGCTACGGATGTGGCATCCAAAACCTTTTCTTTTGCCATGCTGGAGTTTTTAAGTCTTGACCTTGTGGATGTTTTGTGTGCGTGTGTGTATTTTTTTTTTGTAGATATTTGTCTATTTATTTTTTTCAATTGCTGATTATTTTACTTTTTTAAATTTATTTATTTATTTATTACTTCAGGTTACATCTCCATCATAGTGTCCTCTTTCCACCACCCCCCCAGTCCCGCCCTCCTACCCTCTCCCCCTTATCTCTTCCATCCCACTCTTGTGGAGTGTAGTGTCCGTACATAACAGTCCCCCACCCCAGTTCAGAGCCTCCTCATACACTGGGGGCCTACAAGGCAACACCAGGATGTGTGTATTTATATAACTGCTCCATCTACAGCAGCTGGGCACTCATAATCACTTATACTCTGCATTGTGAACAGTAACAAGTTGCTGCAGAAATCGCTACCGTCTGCAACAAGGAACTTTTTGACCAAATTTGAGTGCAGCATAAGTCTGTGGATATAAACACATTTTTAAACACATGCTGTCTGGCAGCACCACAGTTCTCTCTTAAGAAATACCTCTATAAGCTTGTATTATTATATATAATAATATATATTACATATAAATAATATCAAAAGCTTAGCTTTTTGATTACTTAAGTTATGTCTACTTTGAAATATCCTTAGCATTTGATCTGTTAAGAGAAAAATTATAAAACAGTAAAAACCACCAGCTAGTTTTTCTATTTCAAAGCAAAAGGAGTAACTGAAGTAATGAAGAACTGCTTTCCAAAAATGATTTTTTTCTTTTTTTTAATAATTTATTTTTTATTTCTTCAAGTTACATCTCAATCACAATCCCCTCCCTACTCCCTCCTCCAGTCCCCCCCTTCCCCCCTCCCCCCCCCCAACCCCCCCACCCCCCTCCCCTTTTTTTTTTTTTTTTTTTTTTTTTAGTTTAAGGTATTTCTTTTTCCCCCCCAACAGCTCTCCCTTTTTAATTTATTGTGAACTATGGGTTTTATAAACATCTTCATACATTCTTAATTTGGGTTAACCCAACCCTAATCATTATTATAGTTACATACACACTTCTGTGTGGACTCCAGCTATAAAAACGTATGTGACAGAAACAAGATGAGAGATTTTTAAATTGTCTTTTTTGGTATTTTTGAGACTATAGTACAATTACATATCTTTCCTCCTGTTCCTGCCTCCAAACCCTCACATATATATCTCCCTTTGCTCTCTTTAAAATCCAGGCTATTGTTTTATTAATTGTTGTCACATGCACATATATGTATGTATATACATATTTATTCCTAAATATAATCTGCTTGACCTGTATGCTACTTGTATGTGTGTTTTCAGGGCAGATCATTTGATATTTGACAGCCAATTGATATGTTCTTCCCAGGAAAACACTATTTCTTGACCTCTCAGCATGTGCTCGTTACTGTGGTTCTTTTTGTGGGGATGAGGCCTCATAGCTTTCCTGAGCCATTTTGGTATATCCGCTGCTATTGTACTTGTTCAGTTCTTGTTTAGGCAGTCATGTTGTTGAGACTTTATGTTACTGGGAGACACAAACTCACGGAAAGTGTCCCAATCCTCTGGCTCTTACAGTCTTATGGCTCCTCTTCTTCAGTGTTCCTTGAGCATTTAAGAGATTCTTTTTATATTAGTAATGTAAATTTTTGGTAGTTTGGCTTATATTTGCATTGTTAAGCACTTGGTTACTTGAATATATTTCTAATTCATCTTGATTTCATACTATGTTCAGTCTACTATATTTCAAGCAAAGTTGGATAACTAACAATTCCAAGATATCAAAAAAGATATGCACATTACATGGGCTGAAATCACTCTATACACCCTCATGTGCATTATGTGTTCATAATATATATATTGGGGATGATATCATAACATCTGTTAGAATACAAAGTTGCACACAGAAGGTCAATTTGACATGTCAATATAGATCAGAAAATATCAATATTTTATGTATACTAGCAGCATTATGCTATCAAGATAAAAATTGACTTTTTTGTGTGTTCTTCACATAAGCTTGTATTATTATATATAAATAATATCAAAAGCTTAGCTTTTTGATTACTGTAAGTTATGTCTACTTTGAAATATCCTTAGCATTTGATCTGTTAAGAGAAAAATTATAAAAGAGTAAAAACCACCAGCTAGTTTGTCTATTTCAAAGCAAAAGGAGTAACTGAAATAATGAAGAACTTTATCGTAAAATTCATAATTATTTTTAAAACTGGTTCTTACCACCTTAAGGAAAATGATAATTATTGAATGGAGCTAAAACACAATAGATAACTCTCCTATTTGATCCCAGGTAGTTAGAATTTCCCTCAAGAAATAAGTTGGCAAATGTTCAAAATATAAAGAATTCGGTCAATGTTAAAATAAAGTAATAATCCTCCTTGCAAGGTAGAATGGCTTCATATTTCACAGCTGGAAACCACACAGCTCTGAGGACATTCCAGACTTGGCATCCGTTCAGAAGTTTATTTCTAGACATTTGCCAAATCATTGGGAACTTTCTATTCCCCAAAATAGATCATTATAATGTCCTCAATAAGAAGAGCCACTGTTGAATTAATGCCAGATTTATCTGTGCTTTTAAAATTATTATGAGTGTTAGCACAGCTATTAATAACACACATTGTAGTTTTCAAAAAGGTTCCATTTGTATTGTCTCATTGAATTCTTTCAGCAACTCAGAGTTATGTAAAGGGCTTGCATTATCATGTCCATGGTAATTGTGAGAAACTGAGTCATAGAGACTAAATTAACTAAGTCAATTAAACAATCAAAGACTGGAGTTTATATATCAGGAATCTTCCCTGTTAACAAAAGGTACTAAAACATGTATAAAGCACTTCTTTAAGTTTTTTGTGTTGTTTTGTCTTTTTTTGTTTTTTTTCCGAGACATGGTTTCTTTGTATATCCCTGGCTGTCCTGGGCTCACTTTGCAGACCAGGCTAGTCTTGAACTCATAGAGATCCGCCTACCTCTGGAGTTCTGAGATAAAAGGCATGTACCACAACTCCTGGCAATTGCAGACAGCTGTGAACTTCCATGTGGGTTCTGGGATTTGAACCCGAGTTCTTTGGAAGAACAACCAGTGCTCTTAACCACTGAGCCATCTCTCCAACCCTTTTTAAGATTTTTAACATTTGTAATTCACATTCCTAATATTATTCTATGCTCTGTGTATATACTTTGTGTTCTCAATTTATCTACCTTACCTTTAAGTAGTCCAAAATTTGAGAGTGGGTTAGAAGGCAGATCCTATAGAAGTGAGGGGGAAGAGATGGGATGAATGTGACAAAATCCAATGTGTGCATGTGCTAAATTCTCAATAATTAATTAAAACATATGAGAATAGGTAATTTTTAAAAGTTATACATTTTTTGTCCTCTACCTTTTCCAGGTGAAAATACAAAAGCTCAGAACAGTGAAGAAATGCACTTATAGTTTAGATCTGTGTTGTTCCCAAGATCAAACTCTTCCCTCTTAGATACCACTTCATTTAATCCTTACATCTTCTCCAAGAAGCAAGTACAACACCTTTCATTTTGAACTTCTGAAGATGACCTCAGAAAGGCAATGTTACCAAGAGAGACAGGATGCACATTTGGCATCTGGCTGGTTGAATATTCAATTTTGTTGTCATCAGCATTACTTTTCAAATACACAACTAAACTTCCTATCTTAGGAAAATGCTGTACCAAGTACAATTGGAGATTTGGTTGAATGTTCTTCAATTTGAAAGTACCAGTATTTTGTTTTTAGTTTGTGTGTTTTTGGTGTATATGGGAAAGATAAAAGACTGGCTTGGGGATTAATTGACTGTCATAACTAAGTAAATGTTTTATAAGCAAAATTTAACTCTGAATAACTTTTATGATTATTTCAGAGTTCTGAGTAATTGGATTATTCTTATGCTCTAATTATGAGCCAGTTACTAGGCAACATATTGAGCTTACCTATGCAGAAGAGAAAGGCTTTGAGCAAAACAACATATATATATATATATATATATATATATACTAGATTTTTATAATTATAGAAGCATCACACTATTCTGTGAATCGAGTTAGGTCTCTTGTGCTTAATGTTGTTATGAGATAAATTTACATTGAGCTAAGAAAAGCTTCATATTGAAGGCCTGGAATATGAAAACCACAAATAGGAGCATGGTTTTAAAGATTCACATTCTTAATTAAGTAAAAAAGAGTATTTGAATATTTTCTTTTGAGCTTTTTTTGACAATTATAATTTCCTGTTGTATGTAAAAAATGCATGTAATTAAAATATTAGGGTTCACTCAAGTGATAAGAACTCAATGATTTTTAAAGATAATTCTCTAATTGCAGGTTCATCTGCTGTAGTGGTCATATCGCAGCAGAGTAGGAATAACAGCATGGTTCAAGAGCATAGTCATAGATGTGGCATATAAAAGAGAAGCTATGTTTCACATATAAATGTATTTTAATGCATGATATATTATTTACTTGTTATTTAATACTGCATAGAAAATAAAATATTATGCAATGCCATAGTTTACCATTGATGATATTTTAAAGAAAAAAATAACTGTATTAGTGCTCCTGTTACTAAAAAATACAATATTAGACTAAAGTTCATGTACAAAACTTGCAGAAGTCAAATAATTTCTCTTGATGATGTTGAGATAATATAAATAGAATAATTTTCAACAAGAATGGTGACACAATTCATAATTACTCATGATGACTTTTGTTTGTGTTCATAAATTCACTTATGTGAAGAATGGTGATTATAAATATTACATTTCATTGTTCTTCACTTCAGGGATTCTATCTACACAGACTGTACAAATAATTAGTGTTCTGTTTTTTGGTATACTTTTAAAATATTAATTATTTTTTTCCAAAGAAATTCAACAACTATTTACTGAGCAACTGATTGGCATGTTTACTTTGAGGAACTGCAGAAATAAACGGATAAGGCTGAAAGGGGATGTAGCTTCCAGTAATCCACTCCCCACTCCTAGTTGTAATTTAAGGCTTACTTCATGAGATGGAAACTATGCATGCCAATGCCAATTGACCAAGTACCTGAGTTTCTAGTTCATGGGCATAGAAGAAAGTCTACTACTATTATTCTGCTAAAGGAACATAACAATAAAATTACTTTTAGTAGTATGGTTTTACTCATAGAGCATCGCATTACCCAGTCCTCATTAGAAAACTTTCCTCTTGCAGTAGATGATAAGTAACAAAGAGATTCACAAGTAGACAGTGTGCATTGAGTGGGAGACTTTGGAGCATTTGGTCCTAAATGGGATTTGTTTTTTAAACACCTCCCCCTCAAGGCTCAAAGATCTATGTAGAAGAAGAAGCAGAAAGACAGGAAGAGCCAGAAGTGATAGACAATACACTGAAACATTGTCTTTTAGACACAGCAGAACTGATACACATATGAACCCACAGAGACTGACAACATGTATAAATTCTACACAGGTTCAAAGCCTATAAAATCCCAACACTGAAAATAAAGTTCCACTGATAACCAAAATGCTATTTGCAATTAAAGATTGCTTAGAAGGGGAATATCAGCTTTCTTCAATAAACTGTCACTGGATCCTATTAACCACACACCAGGTCAAGCAAAGTTCATGCTCACGAGTAGTTGGCTAACACAAAACTCCATCTTTCTTCTTTTTTTCTTTTTTCTTTCTTTCTTTCTTTCTTTCTTTCTTTCTTTCTTTCTTTCTTTCTTCCTATCTCTCTCTCTCTCTCCTTTCTTTTTTTCTTTCCTTTCTTTCTTTCTTTTCTTGTATGGACTTCTTGTTTTCTTTGTTTGGTTATATTTTGTCTTAATGATTTACTTTTATTTTTAATCTGTTTTTCTTTTCTTGTTTTTCCCTATTTTTTTATTTTTATTTTTGTGAGAAAAGCATGAAATTGGATAGGAAGGATGAAGTTGGGTTAATAGGGAGATGGAGAGGATCTGGAAAGATATGAAGGAGGAAAAAGAATATGATCAATTTAGACTGTGTGAAAAATTAAGTAGAAATAAAGAGAAATGCAAATATAAAACCCTCCTTTAAAGAGCATATAGTTTATATATAGATACAGCAATAACTGTAGCTTCAGGTGCAATAGTTTCCCATCTCTGTTATAAAAAAAATGACTATAAACTCAGCATCTTGGTGTTCTTCAAGTCAGAAGTCTGAAATGACTCCCTCTCTCTCTCTCTGTCTTTCTTTGAAACTCTCACTATGTGGCTTAAACTGACTAAATTCAGAGTCCTCTTGCCTCAGCTTTTTTAATTAGAAACTTTCATGACCATAAATAGCTACAATTCTACTTCTCATGAATGGTCCAGGAAAGAGCCAACTCCTTGTAGTTTTCAAGGTCCAGAGCCTGCCTGAATTTCTTGTTATAACTTTCATTTTTAGCATCACTCTCACCATACATCAATAACTCTCTCTCCTCATATTTATATTTTTACTTATAAAGACCTTTGCAGTTACATTGGGTCCAACAGAATGACCTGTGATAAGCTCTGCATCTCAAAACACTTAACGTTATCACATGCTCACTTTCCAAGTGAGGTAAGGATCAGAGGTATGGGGAAGTCAGATGTGGACGTCTTTTTATTTTGTAGTTGTACATATACTTGACTAACTCTTGTCAATAGATTAATATTCACATTTTAAATTTTTGTTAGTGAATGTTTACTGTACAAAATAATAGATTTCACTATGACATTCTCATGCATGCATATGAAGTACTTCGATCAGAATCACTCCTTATTACTCTCCTTTGTCTCCTGATCTCATTTCCCTGGCTCCTTTCTTCTTTCCAAATAGTCACTTTTCTAGTTTCTATATTTGTTTTTATTTCTGTATGCATGAGTATTTGCCTGCATGTATGTATATGCACCATATGTGTGCCTGATGTCTGTGCAGGCCAGAAGATGGTGTTAGATATCCTGGAACTAGAGTTGCAGATAGCTGAATCCACCATGTGGGTGATGGGAATTGAACCTTGGGTCCCTGGAAGAGCAACTAGTACCCTTAACCACTGAGCCATCTCTCCAGCCGCCTCCTTTTTGCTTTCATATTTTCTTTCTAATTTAAATTTTGATGACCATATTTCAGATATAGATGTTGATATTAGCCACAAATCATTATTTATTTTTTAATATTTTTAAATGCTTGTTTATGTTTTTCTTCATTTATGTATTATTGCCTGCATGTGTGTATGGCATGATGTGATTGCTACTGCCTGTGAAAAGAAGGCATTGGCTTCCTGGGAATTGGAGTCATAGATAGTTGTGAGCTGCCGTGTTGGTTCTGTAAGATGAACCTGAATCATCTGCAAGGGTAACAGGTGCTCTTTACCACTGATCCATCTTTCCAGCCCTCATGTAGACAATTTTAACCTTTTCATAGTAAATGTTTTAAATGCTGGAAGATTATGAAACCCAAAGATTAACATATTGAGGAATATAAGCCAAAAAAATACTGTAATATTTCACAAGAAGGAAGCAAATTTATTGGTAATGGATTGAGTAAGTTAACTGAAGCACAAACATATTTTCAGATCACTGTCATATGTCAACTATCTAAATTTACCTTAGTTTCATTTGCAATGTCTCACTGTCAGAAAGCCAAGCCCAGGATGATAGAACTGTAACTAGGAGTTATAATGATGAAATTCTAGACTTGAAATGAATTTCAATTATTGAATCACTCATTAATTTTTAAGTTGTTTTGTAAAAATCATTTGGCTGCATGTACACTCCTCTGGGTTTATGTAATAGTTGATGAAAATATCTAATCTGAAACTTTACATGAAGTAAATTATAGCCACAACTCACTCTTCCACTCACAAAACAGAATGACAGCAAAGATGTCAGTTTACTTTTTCTGTTCTTGTTTATTGGTGGGGGACCATGGGAATTTACAGGCTCCATGATGGTAGGTAGCTAGCGGCTTGATAGAGTTCTTTAGTCAGGATTTTTGTGACAGGTGACAAAGATACGAGGTGAGGTGCATTTCTGTTCACTTACCAGCCAATCCTAGGTACATTTGTGATCAGGAATGAGCTCTTGAATCAGCCAGCTCAGAGTTGTTCTTGCATTTCTCTAAACAACAGGGACCACTTACTGGGCCCTTCCTTGTTGTTAGACCAGCTAACATCTAATATGTGGATCCTATTTGATGTATATGTATTGGCTCTACATAGTCATTTAAATTCCTAACAGGCCCAAAACAGTACAATTTCTTTATTTTTGTCAAAAGTTTATTTTCTTGTATCTATATTATTTCACTAGTATATATTACTATATGAAAATTAATTGTTCATATTATTCACCTTCTTTCAATTGAGAATTTCCACATGTGGATTATCCACATATAAATGCTTTTACTGTCTTTCTTTTTGTTACTCTAATGTTTAAAGGTGCTTCAAGTTGAATGGAATGTATAATAATTAAATGTCTATCTCTCTAAAACAATGTGTATAAGTCATACATTATTAATAATAACATGTTTTAGTAAGCTCAATTTTATGTATAATAATGTTTTTATATGTGTACATACAATGTACATATTCATGTAACTTTTATTCTATCAGCCTCTCATAAAACAGCTAGCCTTTATCCTTTTATATGTAGAATGGATTTAAATCAATGTGTAAAATTAAATGAGAACTGTAGTTACTATATTTAGAGTTTTTTAGTATGAGAGAAGCTGCCCTAAACAGTTGTCACAGACACAAAGTTGCCAAATTAGTAAAGCTGTAGAACCTGGATTTCATTAATATCTTGACATCTTGGTTAAAAGCCCCGTGGCTTACATAAGAAGCCCAGTAGATTCTGTCCAAGAATTTTCTGGATACCAGACAGTCTTAAACAGCAGGTAATGCTCTTTATTTCTTAGGCATGTTTCTTTAAGATCCTGACTTGAACCAGATTCCCCCTGTGAATGGTAATTTTAAAATTTACACAAGAATCTACTTCCAGTGAGACTATTCTTTTACTTTGGAATATTCGCTCCTGAATATCACATGAGGAGATCTGCTAGAATATATAAATATTTTAAGATTCTCCTGTGCCACGTCTTTTTAAATCTGTATATTTTTAATCGCAATCCAGTTACTTATTTTTAACTTGCATTTTTGTACTAAATTCTATGGGGAGTTTTGAAACACTTTTACTTTCCTGAACTCTGAGCATCCTGAAAACACTGATGTCTCAAGTATATTCTTAGCCTCATTTTAGTAGTGGAGTAATTAAAGCATGAATAAAATCTGTTTAAAGTTTCATGTAATCAGTAAACTGAGGGAAAAGATATATGTAAATCTCAAAAGTGAAATGTGTGTATTTTTTATATATTCATGAAAAGTAAAGTGAAAAACTGAGTCAATTGTCAAATAGATCAAAGTCTCTAAAACTTTTACTGCTCTGGATATCTCGAGCTTGAAAATGTTTAGTTTCTGTGATTTCCTAATTTAGTTAGCATACAGGCTTACTGAACTTAAGCAGATACAGTCACAAGATTGTTTTTTATATTGCTTTTATTTTTTGAGATATAATTACATCATTTCTCCCTTAATTATTCTTCCCTTATACCTCTCATTTATCTCTTTCATTTCCATGCCCTCTCTTTTAGTCAATTGTTGTTCCATGCATATATAGGTATATGTATATATATGCATACATACAACATATATGTGTATTATATATTAATGAGTGCATTCCTAAATAAAACCTACTCAGTCTGTATACAATTATTTGTCTGTAGGTTTTCAGATCTGACCATTTGATTTTAGATAACCATTTCTCTAGGAAAAGTTGGTATTTCTCCTACTCAGGATTCTTTAGTTGAGTGTGGTACTTTGTGTAATATTGTTGCTTACTGGTCTTTCCTCAGTCCACTTTACCACATCTATTATTGTTGCCTTTTTCAGCTCATGTTTAGGAAGCCATGTTGGAGAGACTATATAGACATATAGCTCTGTCATTACTAGGATTGACATCCACAGCAAACTCCAGATGGAGACTGTTCCACAGCCAATTGAATTGCAGAGTTGTACAGCCCAGCCCCAGGGTGTACATGTGCAAATCAACTGTGCCTAAAGCTCAGGGAAAAAAGCAAGAGAGGTGGGAGAGAGAGCAGAAGAGCAGAGGATTTAGGAGTTTGCTGTTAGATTGTGTCACCGGCATGATTTCAGTATTTAGTAAGTTAGTTTGTTTGTTTTTGAGATTGTATTTTGATTATATTTCACTCTACCCTTTCCTCTGTTCAAACCCTACCATATACCCCTCCCTGCTCTCCTTCATGTGGCTTGGGATTGTGTTATCTTGATAGTTATATTCTGAAATCTTTTAGTTCAATACTTCATACATATTTTAAAGAGGCATTAATTTTTTTCTTTAATCACCCCAAAATAAATTTGTAATAAGAAATATTGAAAAATAATTGCTGAGTATAACTGCTGAGGATCACAACTTCCCACATAATTTTTGTAATGTTCACATTATGCATAAGGCCTACATAGAGTCAAAGTATAGTGAACAGTTGTTTAGAACCAAAAATGATTTCTACTACCTATAAAACAGAAATTGTAAATTTGATATTCAGAATATTTGATACATCTTTTTTTCACTATATTGAGCTTAGAAAGTCAGTAAACCTTGAACAGAAAAGAACTTTATTTTTATCAAATTTGAACCAACTACTAAAATGACTTACTGAAGCCTTTGCATATAGTGAATGCAACCTAGAGAGGAATCATCAATTCCTACAGCTTTTCTTCCCCTATTTGTGGTTGTATGAGAAAAAGTAGATCCCTTGGTTTTATCATTAAAATAATATCAATAACGGGTCATATTGGCTAATATAACTCTACATAGTAAATGTTTTTATTTCCTTAGATTGGGGGATGAGAGCCATAGTCAAGCTTTATGAAATCATTGCTTGGGCTGTGCCCAGACCATTCCTACCTAAGAATCCTAGGCCTAATTTTGGAAACTTCTAGCCTCCATACAATCTAATCTTTGTAAGACCGGACCTTGAAGGCTTCAGCTTCCAGCCTCCATCTGCTGACCTAAGCCTAAAATGTTTTCAGCCTGCAAGACTTACTGCCTAATAAGAACACCCTTTCTAGTTCTTTCTGAACTTTGGTTGGTTCAACTCAGTTGCTCTGGCTCAAATTTCCTCTCCAAGCTGACTGATTCAAACTGGCTTCTCTTTGCTCTCTGCTCTCTGCTTCTGTCTCTCTCCTCTCTCTCTGCTCTCTCTCCTCTCTTTATCCTCTCTCTCCTTTCTCTCCTCTCTCTCTCCGTTCTCTCTCTCCCCTCTCTCTCTCTCTGCTCTCTCTCCTCTCTCTGTCTCCTCTCCTCTCTCTCTCTCTCTCCTCTCTCTCTGCTTTCTCTCTCTCCTGCTCTTTCTG